>JAJLRJ010000009.1:16959209-17114209 GCA_024195265.1 Dendrophyllia cribrosa
GCACTTGCTATTCCGAGTTTCAGTAGCCAATCAGAGCGTGCCAACAATGCTATCCACTGTTTCAGTATATACTAATGATTATTATTATTATTAATAATATCGTTATAATCATTCTCTGGTATCCGAAAGTAACAATAAACCCTCATTACTTTCGGAATTAGCAGCCTACATGTAGTTTGGGGCTTGCTACTTTTAAGGGGTCATTACTTTCGGGGGGGTCATTACTTTAGGCAGGGGTTTCAAAACAAGGCGTCGCACGTCGCAAGCGACGTTTACTATCCTTATTTCTGACGTCTACTTTCATTTCAGATGCTCAGAACTCAGTTGCATGAGATGTTGTTGCTTTTCCCTATGTGTATAAACCGATACTTGTGTCAATCTCTAGAAGAAAGCTTTGAATTTTCGGCAAAAACAGAGGTTAATTTTCTGCCGATCTTTTCCGAAAATGGCGAGGGATTTGAGCGTAGGTATTGAATATAAAACGCTTGCAATGATTGGATATGAGCTATTCCGTACTGTCGAATCATTTGCGAGAATAGAATTATCAAGTCACGTGTATTGTCGCGTCTCCTGTCGCGAGGCCACGTGCGTGACATCGAAACCCACTTCGGTTTTCAGTGAAAATTTAGCTATGTTTTTGTGTTCGAGCTTTTTAATTTGAAATCATGAGTAAAAGGAAGCAGGACAAACACCTGGACAAACAGTTTTTTCATTTAAGTCAACCTGATCCTGAACAATGTGTAAACTGTATGTTGTGTTGACGTTGCTGTCAAAGGCTGTTCATTAAGACAGAGGAAACAGAGACACTCACAGAGGAGTTATTTTATTTGACCTATATTTGTGGATATTGTACACAATAAATCATATACTAAGATACATACTATAACAGTATAAGCATAACCAAATTCCAGCAGTTTTAATTAACTTAGAACGTTGATTGTGCAAGAAAATCCAGAAATTTGAACTGTGATAAAACACTACTTTTTTCCACAACTGGCCTTCAAAATGCAGGAATGGGTTCTTTCTGCGCGTTAAATTTCAGACCCCCTAGAAAGCTCGGGCCGGGCCTCCGGCCCTCGAAAACTTCCAACACCTACTTTTCAGTTTCCAACTTCTACTTTTCATCTTTTTGAAATCCCTGTTAGGGGAACAAAAACCATCAAAGAAAGCTGATGCATTAAGCTCTTTTTCCAAATGAAATAAAAGACAGAAATTTGCAACAATATCTGTTGTTGAAAAATGAGACGAAATTTGTCCGTACAGTTTCATGTTACTGCCACATGAGTGGGCTTGGCATGTCTAGATTGTGTGGTATATAATTGATAAAACTTGGTCTTGTTACTTTGGGGGGGGGGGGGGTGCTACTATCGAGGAGTCGCTACTTTAGGGGGGTCACCACTTTCAGGATTTATTAGCAGCCACAAAGTTGTGATGTTACTTTTGGGGGTTCACTACTTTCAGAACTTTATGGTATGTATACATACATGAAGTATACCCTAATATAAGTTACCCAACAAACTGAGATTTGCTTGATGGAGATCATTTTACTGGCATTTCATACCAGGTTTTACTTCTAGAAATCTAACTGAGAAGATGGAGGGTAGGAGGGATTGACGTAGTCTGATGAAGATGCCACTGAGGATATTCACATCATTGACATGGATGAGGATAAGGATAATTTAAATTGAATTGATACCTAATAAAATTATGTTACATTCATTGAACTAAACTAAACTAAACTAAACTAAACTAAACTAAACTAAACTAAACTAAACTAAACTAAACTAAACTAAACTAAACTAAACTAAACTAAACTAAACTAAACTAAACTAAACTAAACTAAACTAAACTAAACTAAACTAAACTACCACCATAGTGGTACAAACAGATTTGCCAGTTAGTATGTTTCAGTTTGTGATTACTACCATTTGAACAACTTTGCATTTTAACACTCAGGTTACAGTATGTTGTTGTTTATGTGCAAATGTTATATGATGTAATTAAATAAATAAATAAATAAATAACCACCCCCCCCCCCCCCTCGAATAAGCACAATAAGCACCTTATCCCAGCAGGATCGAGGATTTGCGGTATTTGATAAATGTGCCTACATGTAGCACTCAGGGTAAACATCAATCGCATCATAATCGGGGCGATATGCAGCTATTACAAGGTCTTCTCTGATTGGCTGAGAAAACAATAAACAAACAACAGAACAATGGACCCTAGCTCTGAAAACAATAGAGCTGTGTGATACCCAGGTCCAATGAAATTAGAGGTTCTAAAGAGCTGTTTGGTATCTGGCATTAAATCAAGCCACCTTTTGTCACAGTCTGATCATGTGCACTAGCAGGCAACAGTGCACTGTTATATACCTTCTGATGTAAAAAATATTGCCCACTTTCCCAAATGTTGCCTGCTCATGGACATTTGGCAGGAAACAGTTTGTTTGTTACATGTCATGTGACCATGAATCAACCAATGAACATGTCCGTTGTATAAACAAAACTCCAGCTATATAACAATTAAAATTAAAGTTGTCATTGGTCAACGATATATTTATTTTGGTGGCCAGGGCAGACTTAAAGTTGTTGACAGTAGATTTTTTTAATGAGAGTATTTGGCAAGGACAGGGCTTCTGATATTACGCGATAAAAAAATGGAAATTACGCGATTTTTTCGTGGCAAATTATGCGATAAGCAAGGACTATTATGCGGAAAATTATGCAAATTATGCGATTTTTTCTGGAACTTTTTTATGCATGTTTTACTAGGTTTCAGAGGAAGAAAACGAAAATACCTGTTTTAAAACGGTGCTCGCTATCTTTGTGGGGCATTTTGAAGCTTTTAGCTATGAAGGAACATCCAAAACGAACGACAAAATCCAAGAATAGAGTCTGTAAACAAGCGGCCATCTTGGTTAACCTTAGTAACCTGGCTAAATAAAACATGTGCTCAAGAAATTTACGTGGTTACCAAGCTTGTTGTGGCCAAGAACGAACGCAGTTTCGATCGAAAGTGGCGGGTTTGTTTATTTGATACAGGATAATTCAATAGAAAAAACAAATTTTAGCTTAAGTTTCTTAGCTAAAGTGATAGTGTATCGTGTGGTTTGTTCACATTATGCGATTTTGTGCGATTTTTTTTACGAATTATGCGATTTTTCGTGAATTATGCGATCGAATGCGATTTGAGGCTGATTATACGAAATCGCACCATCGCGTAATATCAGAATCCGTGCAAGGAGTTCCATCCAATCTGATCTGGTGAAGAAAGTATACGTCTTATACATTGTACAGGGCTCGAAATTAACTTTTTCGTTCAGGAGCCAACTGGCGACTAATGGAAACATTTTGGTCGCCAGATCGTAAATTTTGGTTGCCAATTTTATTCAATATGTGACCCTCCATGGGAAAACAGGGATAAAGGTGATAGCACGCTCACAACACGCTTCCACTTTAAAACAAAAGAAATTGGTTTTAGCACGCTTAAAGTGTGTTCAAGAGCACACTTCATTAGCAAACTCCCTTGTTTCGTCGGACACACTAAGAACAATAAAGCGTGTATATACGAACAATGTAGTCAAACAAAGAAGCGTGTTAACCTTCGTAAACAAAAGCTAGCGTGCGACAACACTCTTGACGTGCGAAATAGCACAACATGCCTAGCATGCGAGATCTCACGCAATTGTTTACTGGTGTGCTGAAAGTTTTCGAAATACAGAGAGAGTAGTGAGATTACACGTTGATGTAAACAATTACCTACCTACCGTTTTGTCTAAGCTCAAATTGACCGCATTATTTGATTGTAGCTTGACCTTGTCTAAACTATCGATCGCCGTTGTTGCAATGCAATTTCGAAATAAGGCGAGATTCGGTTTTATTATAAACGCAATTCTCGAACTCAGTGTTTTAGCTGTCTTAATAAGAACGTGGTGCAGTGTGAAGAAGCAGGCAATATAAAGCATACTTGGCAATGCGTGTTGTCAGAAGCTTATCACGTAGAAGCGTGCAACTTCCCCACAGGGTGCGCGGGTGCGGGACCACACAATTCCGCGCAATTCCTAAAAATAAAAATCCGCCTAATACTGAAATATTTGCTTAAAATTTTAATTAAATCAGGTATTTCTATTGATTACCAAGATTTCGAGAAACGTTTTAGGCTATTTTCAGTCCATTTTCCTTCCAAACAATCGAGAAATCCCTCGCTTTCCTGGAACAGCTCGAGCGGATCGATATATAAAAACAACAAGGCGTTCTCTTCGCCGTCCTGGGAACTAGTCTCAGTTTTACTTCTATCCGACTTCCTACAAAATTTTTCGCGTAGCTTTTTAGTTGTCATTTTCCAGACATTATGTCGTTTTTCTTAGCAGCCTGTTGATATTTTTTCGAGCGCTTTCACTTCCTCTTTCAGTTTAATATGTCGGGAACCGAAGAAGAAACACCGAAGAAATGTACCGTCGCGCCGAAATGAATGTCACTCTATCTGAATTATTTTCGCAAAGAACTGATCAAGTTTGCAAATCGACAAACGAACTATTAAAGCGCTAGAACTTCGGATTGATAGGAGCAAATTATTAAGTTCTGATCAGAATACTGGATTTGATTTTTTCAATCAAGTGAAAGACGCTTTCATTCAGGAAAATGAAAAACAAACATGCTATCAAATAACATTTAGCACACAATTTGCATACATCTCGAGGTTGTGTTTTTGCGGCAAACTTTCGAAGAAATTGTGTGAACCTTTACTGTAATGGAAATTATTCAAACTACATAAAATGTACGGATTTTTCATAAAGGAACTCGCTCAGATCGGAAAAGTATTGAATATTTTAGTAGTTCTAAGAAGATGACCACGAAGTAAGGAACGAAAAAAAGCTCTGTAAACACCGTGAAATCTGGACAACTCAGGTTTTTTCAAGCCTTGTTTCATCTCTACCAAATCACCACTAAAATGGCTCTTTAAAGAATTTCCGATGTGCAATATAGTAATGTATTTTAATTATTCAAATGTAGTTTTAAATTAGAAAGATTGTTTAAGTCAGGTTTTTATGGTAGTAACAAAATATGAATTGTTTTTAACTTCACAAAACGTACGGAAGAAGCAAAGCAAATTCTCATGATTCAGTATGCATGCCATGTGTTTTCCTGTTTTATTTTGAAAACAAAAGTGTTTTTTACTCTCCTTTTCGCTTATATTTTATCGCTCAAACATACGATATTTCCTGTCTGACTTGAGCTTTGGGTTTTTCTTCCCAAATCGGTTGGAATAATATTTGTTGTATAGATTTTGAAACACGAACGGCGGCGCGGTGTTTATAAATATTCAGTTGGCTGTATTTTGAACTGCCAACACTTTTTAAAACTTTACCGACTTTGTCAACCCATCCTAATTACCATGGTTTTTCTTTGTATATACTATAATTGTTTTTCAAAGCAATTTTTGAGAGGAAATGAGCATACCAAATCAGTAAGTTTCAAACATGTTTATTTAGCTCTCTGCCATGTTTCTGTTTGCTCTAGCGTGTTTTAGCGTGCTTCTTTTTGCTCTAGCGTGTTCTAGCGTGCTAACTCACACTCTAAGCGTGACAAGCTTTAGCACACTGATCCAAACAAAAGGTTTAGCGTGTTAACATCTCCAAAACAAAAGCTAGTGTGTCCTTCATTGTTCAACAAATTAAATATGCACATAAAGCGTGTCTTAGGACACACTTAGCGTGCTGTGTTAGCGTGTTGTGAGCGTGCCATCACCTTTATCCCTGTTTTCTCGTGGAGGGTCACATATGTATCTTATATAAAACACACTTAAATGTTACTTTGCATGCAAGAAAAATCATACATGTAGGTAGAAAGAAGCAGGCTGCATAGGAAAGACTTACGAAAGTTAGCTACCAGTGTTCACAGCTGACATGTCTTTATAGCGATGGTTTGTTCTTAGTTTTTCGAGATGCAGGTAAGCACAAAACGTTCCGAGTTCATAGTTTTCATAACTAGACAAACAAGGGTCCTTTACCCTTGCTTTTACCTCTTCACAACATACCGTAAACACCGGCGTATATAAAATAAAGCCACACTTGCAGATAAGCCGCACCCCGAGTTTGAAGCTCAAATTTGGGGGAAAAAAAGTTTTTTTAAAAAATAAAAACGTAAGTCAGATAATTGGCTCTAAGAAACGTGAGCTATACTTTGCTTCTATCCATCGAATCATCCTGTATTGAAAAACAAACCCACACTTTTGATCGCAGCTTCGTTCGTTTGCCCGCCGTTCGTTCAGGCCACAACAAGCTTGGTAGCCGTGCAAATTTCTTGAGGACATTGGGTTAACCAAGATGGCCGCTTGTTTACAGACTTTCTTTGGCTTCTTTCGTTCGTCTTCGGTGTTCCTTCATTGCTAAAAGCTTCAAAATGTCCGACAAAGATAGCGAGCACTGTTTTAACACAGGTATTTTGACAATTTGAGACTAAATTTCACAATTTATAAACTCAACGCTCGCATGTTGCGTGTTCGATGCGGACCTTTTTGCTCAATTTGATTTTTGGCCTCAGAGGCGCTCTGGCAGCTCTGTGAGACAAACAAGACTAACTTTTCTACTACGTCATCTTAAGTTAAATAAGTTTTGCTCCAAGTTATACACCTCAAATAAAGGTTCTCAAGTCTGGTCAACTTATATCACTGGAAAGTACGATTGATAAACTATGATTTGCAGAACTCAGCGGATGTTAATACCGCAGATAAACTGCACCCCCGATTTTGAGCAAACATTTTGGGCAAAAAAAATCGGCTTATACGCCGGTGTATAAACTAAAAGATTTATTTTAGTGCAGAAGTTTTTTTTGTGGTTATCGGACAAAATGTGAGTCGCCAGCTGGCGACCAGTTCTGAAAATCTAGTCGCCAGCACTCAATTTTTGGTCGCATTGGCGACCAGTTAGTCGCAATTTCGAGCCCTGTTGTAGGTATTACAAACAACCCTTACCTCTTTGTATTGTACTCGTGATCTCCATGAGGTCTCTCAAATACTCCGACGTACACCAGAACACACAGCATTATCATTAAAACTGTCACAGTATGTGCTCTCCTGAAAAAGACATCATAGAAAAATGTTTACAGTTTGCTAACCGGAAGGAAGTTGTTAACAATAGAACCCCCAACACCACAGTGACAGCTGTAATAATGCAATCACCAGGAAAGAGACTGCATATTAAATTTTCTATAAAAGATTAAATAAAACGGCAGAGACCTGAAACACGCAAAGACCTTTCCACATTTTCTACAGACCAAATTCTGCAAAAGCTGACACTTCGAACATTAAAACCTTTGAACCATTAAATATTTTATTATTTTAAGACGCGAAATTGATGGAAAACTGGCTGAAGAAGATCAGTCAAGGCGATAATAAAGGCCATGCTTGACAGCAGCATTGCTACCCACCAGGTCCACACCTAGTAGTAGATTTGGCCTTTAAAGGGTAGACCCCAAATTTTTAAAAGAAGAAAGGTTGAATTAAATGTACAGATGTACATCCAAAAATTAAGCAGCATGCAGTGCACACAATGTTCCCTAAAGGGAGCCTTTTTTTATTGCTACACTGAAGGATAGGGATGAACTGTAGATATTTCTGCTGATTTTGTCAATGAAAGGTGCACATTCTTCAAGCTCTATTTTAAGTTATCGACAGGATTAATTGGTAGTAAGGCCTTTAAGACCATCAATGTAGGGTTAATCATGCTCGTAATTTAAAATCATCATCAGACAACATGCTCTGCTGATTTGAAATTACTTGCATGCTTGATTACTCGCTGAATTGTACTCCACTCAATCCATCTAGCACTTAACTAATGATTGTTGGGTATGGCTTTTATCAGTATCTGAGGCATCATTCCAAAATAAACTATAAATCAACTCCAGCTGCATGCAGTGACTGCACTACCACTCCCCTGTCATTGTTGAGCCCTGCAGTACCCAAATGGTTGTCTGAAGACCTTTGAACAAGGCAGTCTGCCAGTTGTTTCTTATTCTAATCAGAAATAGCTCCTCATAATTCTTTGGATAAAAAAGTAGAAATAAATATTGCACAGCTGCATTTAAATACGAAACAGTTGGCAAGGCAATTGCGTGGAAACCAGAGAATGTACATACATGTAACCTTTCATCTGCCCTGAAAATTAAAACTTTTGCTAAACAAAATAGCTGAAACGGAAATGATTTTCTCGTGAGACCTTCACCATAGCCTATCAAACGTTCTGTGATCACTAAATTGCTGTAGGCTTAAAAATCTTAATAAACTGTTGCACAAATTAACCGCTTACTGACTTTCTTCCCATTGTGGTCGAGTCAAGTAGGCGAAATTAATTTATATGGTTGTCTTTGGACGAAATTATTTAAGTGTGACGATCTAATCGAAAGCTAATTGGCAGTACTTCCCTTTGGTACTGTGCACTTTCGTTTATTTAATGATATCATGTGGAAATAAATTTGTTAAGATTTAGTTCAGTACTGTTAATTAACGCGGTCGATAAATTTTGCTGCTTACTGCAAGCGTACGTTTTGGTCCACGAAAACGCTACTCTCAAAGGCAGTACGAGATCGTGTATTTAATTCTCTGCTCACCAGAAATAAGTATTGGTCCCATCGTCGGTGAACTGTTGAGTTTGTTTGATATCCCACTCGCAATTTATGCTGAAAAGCCGGTTATCTTTCTCGCCTGCATGTCCATTAGCTCTCACGATATCGTGCGCTTGGCCATTTTGCCGCGCGGTTTTGTCTTGGTCTTTTGGCTTCCCCATATGCTCTGTACAGGCTTTGTGCCCGTCAACTAGCCAAGGCTTACTCCAACAACTGACTTTGCTCTTCCTCAGAAATTACGAAACTGCAAATGAACGGTGAAATTCGTGGAAAATCACTACACGCTTGTTGCTTGCGTCGAAATATTACTGGCCGATAAGAGATTGGGATCTAATGTAATTTTTACGGGTTGGGGTGGGTGGGGGGGGGGGGGGGGGGGGGGGGTGGGGGTTGGAAAGGAGAACAGTTGATACTTTGTTCGAACCGTAAGTAATCGAATTTAAAGGGGATAGACCTCAAATAATTGTGGCTACTAAAAATATCTGAATTTCGTAACTGTTCATTAGTAGGATGCCTAAAATGTGTGCAATTCCACAAAGGGTTTCGGCTCCATTAAATCCTATACCAATTGCAGAACATTTAAGGAGGAGCCACCCACAGTGTGAGCACAGTTACTGACAAGACATATTAGTAAGGAAAACAATGCAAAATAAATGTAGTACCTTAAATAACAAACTAAGCACAAACGTCAACTAAATAAGCCAAACACGCGCACAACTTAAGGAAAATTGCGCGCGCGCGCACCTGCATGAACTGAATGGAAGCAATATAGAAATTAAATAGGGGCGCTAGGATGATATAAAGGATCTACAATAACAAGGGATACGGCGGTGTCTCTCAATTCTGGATTGCTAGTCTCATCTCCCGTAGTGTAGTGCCATACTTTTCAATGATAGCACCGTGGCGTTTGGCAAACGATTTACGAAGGAGTGTAGATTTCAACCCTTGGTGAAGGAGACGTGATGAAAGTCGGCGAAGTCTATGTATAAAATCCAACTTCGATGTGCAAATTCTAGCATCTCACCAATTGAGATATATAAACACCACAGGCCGGATTCGCGGGAATGTTCAATCATCTTTATTTAGTCACGGAATCCCATTCATAAAAATGCTCTTCCAGAGAGCCGTGCAAAAATCATGCAATGAAAAATACAATATTAAATAAATATGGTCATTAAAATTATACTAAATTACAAATATGATATAAACGATTTCAGGCTTGTCTGTCCTTTAATAGTATTTGATAGACTATTCCAGAGAACCGCCCCTCTATAGTGGAAGCTATTTTTTCCAGCCTCAGTATACGGTCTTGGTACAAATAAATTATGTGTTGAGTTTCTTAGATTGTAAGAATACATAGAGTTTGTACTATTAAAAATTTGAGCCAAATGATCAGGTACATTTCGATTTTTCAATTTATACATTATTATGGCTAATTGTTTTGTCCTTCGTGTCTCTAGATTATCCCACCCAAGTTCATCCAGTATCTCAACTGATCGTCTATCGTAGTTAGAGGAGGTTATCACCCTGGCAGCTCTGTTTTGGAGGGTCTGGAGTCTGTTACACATCCCTTTCCCACACTTCCTCCACACTATACTACAATAATCGAAATATGGTAGTACAAGGGATTAGTACATCATAATTAATGTATGATAAGGTATGAGATGCCTTACACGTATCAGAACGCCAATCCCTCCAGAGGTTTTCTTAGCCCTTCATATGAGCCCTGGGCGATTATTTAATTTTAGGACCTTGAGGTTGGGCGCTTATCAGTTATTTTTGCAACATTTTCAGCAAGTGAGGACATAAAGAATAACAAAACAAAGGATAGCAAGTTTATTTAGCTTCAACCAAACTAAATAAAACAAAGAGCACAAGCGGACATTGAACAGGGCATAGACAGTGAACACTGTCTTAGAAACTCGAGCAACTGTCAGTCAAGGAAAGCCAATGTCGGAACAGAAAAAGATGCTTCTCAAGCCGGAGAGCTTGTTCGCAGGCTTCAATGTAAATAGCTCTACTAATGAAACATCGATAAATAAGTTTATTCTCGGATTCCGTCTACAGTAAGTTTTATCACAACTTTATGATTAGCTTTTTACTCTTGACCAAAAAAATCCAAATCTTTTAACCGTGGTTCTGTGAAAATTTCATCCCCTATCATTAAACCAAAGTAAATTATTTTTCCCTTTGGAAATAATGTTTTTTTTTTTTATCCCTAACAATCACAAAAAGTATACATCAAACTGGATTTAGCGTTAAGGTTTAATTATTGTGGTCACATGTCTGATGACGTCATAATTTGGACAAAAAGGAAACTTCAAATGGGGTAAGGATTGTTAACTTTGGCTAAGAGAAAATCATGCGCAACTTTTTGCCTTTATGCATAAAGACTATCCGTGCCCGGATTTGGGCAAATCTTTTATTTTATTAACAAGATATCAAGAGACAAAATAAGTCACGTGACCTCTTTTACGAAATAGCCCTTTAACTGTAAATCATAGTCAACCATTCCGGCCAGGTTCAAATAAGGGAGAACCATACAAATACATTAACGGTTCAATTTATATCCATCATATGCCATCTCGGCACCCCAATTTTAATTTTCCTTTTTTTGTAATAAAACAATGATAACAGGTCACGTGATGCAAATATTCGACATTTAAAGTGAACAGTGGTTTAAGGTTATTAAGTTTCATACTGCTGCTAAGTTTGAGCCTGTTTGAGGAAGGGATTATTTGTGGTATTAAATTTGGGTGAATAAGCGTAAACAATGAGCGAAAAAACAACACAGTAAAATGATAAATGTTAACTTTCCATTTTAGAGCACTCGTAAATCGAGTGTTGTAAAACCAAAACCAAAGTAATTACTCTGACCAATCACAGCAATGACCATTGAATCATGAAATGGAATGCACAAGGGGGAAAATTAATATGGATTCTGTATCTGTAAAAAGGTATTGATGCAATGGTGGTGACTAGAATGGATACTCCAAAATCAGGTTGGACCACCTCGGACACCTTATTGAGACGTATATAACGGAGTAACTGGTTAGCTTTCAGTTGAGGTTGGGGGTAGCAGTTTCTAGCGGAGCACTTGCCGGGCCGAAGACCCGGCTGCGCAGCCCCATACTCATAGAACCCATGCCGTCATTTTTCAAGGTCATGGCTAGCGGAATGTTTCGTGGGCGCGTTGTGCGCCCGCCGCCGAACGCCCGCCGTACGCTTTGGGCTAGCTCGTACGACGTCATCAACATCCGGGATCTTTGAGGCTTTGTTTTTCGCGCGGCTACAAAGCCGTCAGCTCGGTAAACCTGTTTTAAAAAGTTTGGATCTTTCGCTGGTCAGTGTTTAGCGGACAAGTAAAGTCGTTATTTCCCTGCATTTTTTCGCGGTTTGCTACTCAAGACAGGGATACTAATTAAGGGATACTCAGAAGCCGCTTTAGTAGAAAAAGAAGAGCTTTCTGGTATAAAATCTTGCTTCGAGGAACTTCATTTCAATGCGGGGAGATATGTTTGTTTTTATTACGGATTTCAGAACCAAAGGAGCGGAGATTTAGAGAATTAACAAGCAAGCGAGGGACTCAAAGGTAAACTGAACAGATTACATTTTTCGATGGGAATTTATGTTGATATCAATCTGTGATTGACTTTTTCTTTGTGTTCTTGTGTAGTTTTGGAGAATTATTTTAATTAAAACGAGCTTAACTTCAGTTGTATCGATTTCTTGAATTCCATCGAAGGCAGCTTGATGCGCTATATTAAAATGGTACGCGTTTTGCTTTTAAACATAAACTGATCGAGATTTGAATCAAATTTGTCGAAAGAAGATTGTGTTGTCCATTTTTATGTGTTTGTTCATTCATTACATGGATTGAAAAGCGATTTTATGGAAACTAAACAAGACTTAGACTTCACTCGCGTCGCCTTATGCAAATATTTTTGTGTATTTTTACAATTTTGATTTCCAAATCAGTTTCTCGAGCAATTTTTGGCAAACAACAACTGTATTTTATTCGGAAAGTAGTCGTACTAGTTATTCTAGACAGAGAAAAGTTGTTTTTGTGAACTTTTGTACGGTCTAAATGTACTCAGTGCAGACTGTCGGGTAATAAGCCTTAAGCTTACTGTTTTTGAGAATTGCTAAAACTGAAAAATAGCCCGGTCGTCAATTTTAATTCTTGTGCTTCCGACCTTTCACCTTAGTTAAGTTTCACCTTAGTTAAGCTTGTTCAAAGTGCTACGCGCTGTTAGGCTCAGCCTATCTATATATATTATAGTTAAATTTAGGACTAAGCAACCCGAGAAGCTAGTGGTACGTGGTACGGTAGGCTATGCAAGCTGAGGTCACTGGTTCAATCATGAGTGGGGATTTTAGATTTTCTTTTTTGCACTTAAAAATTTATTGAAAATAAATTCTAAGTGTCGACATTACGTTATATAAGTCTCAATAAGGTGCCCGAGGACAGGTGGTCCAACCTGATTTTGAAGTATCCATTCTAGTCACCACCATTGATGCAATATCTCGAATTTTTGTTTCCACCTACTCCCAATCGGACGCCACCACTGAAGTATCCCTTAACCTTGCAATTTTTGTCCCAAATGATCATATGAAAGGTTAATGATATTGTAATAGCCCTGATGGAGCCGCACTTAATTTTGTTGCAAGCGGAAATGTTAGCATATTACGTCCTCCACCCGTCGTCTACAATATACCCATGAAATTTTCGCGACACGTTAATTTCGCTAATTTCGCGATTTAAAAAAAAAATTGCGAAATTAAAGTGACGCGAACAATAAGTGTCGCGAACATAACATGACGCGAAAATTAAGTGACTCACATTATGTCAATAATCAAGAAAGAATGAGTATATTACCATTGAAACGTTTACAAAATCATATTTTTAACTGTTCTGTTGATCCATATCAACGGACATTTACACAAATGACTCGTGAGACTTGTATATATGTTTCTCAAACTCATTAATTATGCATGCAGTGGAGAGCCAATCAATGAGGGATATTTTGGTCAGGTGGATGAATCTTGATACCCAATGAAACACCAGATAAAGATCTCACCGTGTTTCATCTGAGATCAAACATGTTTTTCATCTGAGATCAAACACTTGCATTTTAATGAGGTTTTTATTCATAATACAACTCGTACATTGTTAAACATGCGAGAGAGTAAACATTAGTACAAGTTCGATAACTCTAAATTTTTACTCCCTAAATAATTGCAATTCAGCTCACCTTCGGTCGCTATTATCAAGGGGATTTAATGCGTCAGCGCCATTCCGTTCTTCAAGATAACGTCGGATACCACAAACCATTCCGTAAATAGTTTTCGCGGGATATCTCTCACCGGTCTTCTTAGCCACTTCCATAACAAATTTACTAAGCCAATAATTTAAGCTCAGCGCGTCCATTTCTTCGAGTCTTGTAGAGAGCGTCGAGACTTTATGCAAGTCATAATCCTTGAAAAGGCCTCCTGGATCTAAAACGGGCGCTTTAATCGTCCGAGCAAATTGCCATTCACTAAAACTCGACAGGGCCCATTTGTTCTTATACTTCGTTGATAGGGGGACAGCTTTCTCCTCTAAGTCTTCTTCTTCGCATGACGTTCTCGGCTCTCGAAACCTTACAGCTTTCGGCGCACCTTCTTCAGAAATGGTCGGACGCCAACTGTGATCAACAACAAGTCCTCATGCATATAAACGTGTTTTTTCGGCAAAGCGCAAAAAAATTATCACTGAATAATTTATCATTGTTTGCTTTGAGAAACATGTCACTGCATAATTTCCTATTGTTTCATTTGAGAAGACATGTCAAAAACTCGGGATTTTTGCTTTCTTTTGTTCTTTTCTTTTCTTTTTCTATTTTGTTTGCAATTAGGCGCCGATTGAGAAGCTATATCAAAAACTCGTACTTCGGGTTTCATCAGGGGTTCCAAACACCTCGAAACAATAAAAGCACTCGGCCGAAGCGGCCTCGTGCTTTCATCTGTTTCTCGGTGTTTGGAACCCCTGATGAAACCCTCGCACTCGTTGTTGATATATTACTTCTAAACGGCACTGTGTTACTAAACGGCATCATCTTTTCTTCGGAGTCCGTACGAAGGAATTTTTAATGTAAATGCATATTGTGGTCATTGATTGAATATTGAATATTGTGGTCAATAATTGTGGTCAATAATTGGTCAAGACAAATAATTTACGTACAAGCATGAACTGCTTTGTTGTTACTGTATTGACATATAGGTCCGTATATAGTCCCGCCGTTGCGTTTTTGTTAATTTTGACGTTATTGCTGACCTTTGATAAAGTCGTTTTATTTAATTTAAGCACATGTTAAATAACATTGCCAAGGAAATAAATTGTGTCTTACTCAAAAACACGAAATCACAGTGATTCAAAATACAAAAGTTTCGATGCACACCTCAATATCGCGAAATAAACGTGTCGCGAAAATTTCATGTAATAAGGTATGTATCTAGGCCTGGCGTGAAACTCTAAACACTTGAATTTTTACATTGCTTGTAGGTTCTGTTTATTGAAAACTGTATTCACCTTCAGTTTTTATACTCTGGCCAAAAATTGTCCGGCGTTGCCAACGTAACATTATTTGATATGCGGCATCTGTAGCAATTATCTTTATACATCTTCACGGCTATTCCAATAATCGACAATAAACAGTAAATCAATTAATGAACCGAATCAATGATGGCGGTTTGGCGCCGGTTTTTTCTTAAAGGAAAGATATCCTTTCTCAAGCGATATCTCGTCCTTTTGTTACTGGTGGCAAGCATACCTTTCATAGTATATTTAACATCACACAATTCCTCTGAAAGGTTTCCGTTTTCCATTGAGCTGCAGTCCTCTATGTTCAATGTTGTTAAAGACTTCACCAAACAACAAGCACTGAGCGCAAATACAAGGACGGAAAAAAGCTTAACGAGCGAACGCAATTTCGGAAAGATGGAAGTCCACATGTGGATGGGCATATGTGGAACGGAAGTAGATGTTTTGAGAAACTGGCCCCATTTTCCATATCGTCCGGACAAGCGTTCTTTTATCACGGAGTTTCGTCTGAACGCTCGAGTTCGCGACACAAGCAAATTTAGCGGGAACAGAATTTTTGGATTTATCCATCCACAGAGAAGCGGCGAGTACAAGTTTGCCATCAAATCAGATGGACCATCAGAGCTTTGGTTGAGTCGGGGCGAAAACCCCGCTTCCAGTGAGATGATCGCACACGTTTTTTCTCCTAATGAACCAGCTTCGGCTCAAGAAGGAGACTACAATAATTATCGTAGTCAAATTTCGAAAGAAATAACTTTGGAGGCTGGCAAGAAATATTACATCGAGTCACTGGCAATTAACAAACAATATTCTGGACACTCACGTGTAGTTGTCTATTGGTTGTATAGCTCATTGACGAGCGCATCATTTGAAATTGTTTCCTCGGAGTACTTGTCGAAATTTTATGACGACGAAAATCGTGAAAAAATCCCTTACCCTGCATCAGGCAGTCGGGCGGAAAAAAGTCATATTTTGCATCGAAGCGAAATCCCTCGCTTCTATTATTTCCATCGTCTTCCTTTAATAAACAAAAAGGAATATACTGCCTTACTACCAACTTGTCCGTACAGCCCTAGTTTTTTGGTGCGAAGAAAACTGGAAAAGTATGCCGGAGTGTGGCTGATTAAGGAGTCACATGTCTTTCCAGAAGATGATACTGACATGCTGAGCACAGTTAAATGGGAGTGGTCCCTACCTAACACACTTGTTGACAAGAACAAAGTGGTATCCGTAGTGGACAAACTTGTGACGTCCTTGCGGTCAAGGTAAGCTCAATACATGTTTATATATTCAGACTCACGGTCGAGAGAAATGTTTTCCAGTGAAGAAGTTTGATATACCCACAATATCATATTTCATTTATCTACATGAATCAACAGCTGATCTAGGACAAGGGGAAACTTGTGCCTCCTTATTTTTCAAACGAAATAAGGCCCGAACGGAAGAAAATTGTCCCATTCTCCGCTACTCCTACCTTTTCATTCCTCCCTCCCCCCTTCCCTTAGGGAATTTACATCGACGGTGTTTGCTTATTCAAGGAAATATGGTGGAAGATTGTTTTGACCATGTTTGAACGCTCCATTTTCTAAGAAGATGTACGTGCATTCATACTGAGCGTAACTCCAGTACAAGGGCAAGAGAAAATGATCTAAGAAAACACACGGCCTGTGCCCCATGATAATTATTTTCAATCTAATATTAGCTCGGCCCATGCTGTGAACGTTATTTGCATTCTCGCTCCCATGACCACATATCATACAGCTCTCATCATTGCTGGAGGTATTTTCCTGCTTGTACATTGAAGGGAAATCGCATACCGGTTGTGCGAGAGGATGTGAAAATCAACAAACCCCAATTCCAAACTAAAATAACATCAGTGTCTTCATTAAAACTGACCAATCAGCTGTCGACCATAAAATAATCTCGCTACCGAAGTGTGACACTGAGTTATAAATCAATTAAAAATAATACTCATCGGAAGAAGCCCAGGCATGGGGGGTTCTATTCTCAAAGATTATTTTCTCTTGGCAAGGATGAGTCGCGGGACCTGACTCGTCCCCAGTCGTCTTTCTTGGCAAGACGCGGGAGACGCGCGTGGGGGATAGACGCGAAACGAGAGAAGCGCGACAGTCGCGCGGGACTTTGAAGTCATTGTTCAACTTCAGTAAGGTTTGAAAAGGCGCCGGTTGGGTGGAATGAAGGTCAGAGAAAATGTTAATGAATGCTAATTCTTTTTTTTTTTATTTCATGAGGCCTGTTCTGTTAACCGCTGCGGTTGTCAAGAATTAGGATTAAGCTTAAAAAAATGTCGATCGAACAAATAACACGTCTTTTACTAGAGAGCTATGAGGGGCGTCTTTTTCAAGAGAGTGTCGTTGGCAAAAGCGGCATTCGAATCACAGTTTTCAGTTTGTAGATCTTATTTTAATATCATTCTGACCATTGTGTTCTTTCTTTTTCAGGAACTACTACTTAAGGAAAATCCACCAAGTGATTGAAAAGCCAGACCCCGAGAATGGCGCTCGGTTCTTGTTGGACCTTGAGCTCGGTTTACTAAATGGCGCAAATCAAACATATCGGCTGACACAGCACGTCTATCAGAAAAATGGAAGTCACAACTTGTGTCTTCCTGAAGGAATGAACTGGGATAACAGCGCCACCGTGTACTTTATAATCCCTGTCAAGAACCAAGGAAAATGGGTACATTATTTTATAGAACAGGTCACTGATGCCAGCTTCCTAACCGGTGACACCAACTTTCACGTCATAGTTGTTGACTTCGAAAGCAAAGATATTGATATGGTGGAAGCGTTTAACACATCACTTCTTAGCTGTAGGCACACTATTATCCAATTAACAGGCAAGTTCTATAAAACTCTTGCTTTAAACAAGGCTGCTGAAGCTGTCCCGAATGCGCACGACATAATGTTCTTGTTTGATTTGCACATTGATGTGCCTGCAGACATCATGGACAGCGTTCGAAAGGTAAATATATTTCATGATAAATTGTGTTATTATTCGACATAGCATTTTGGAGTGTGAACACACACCAAAACGAGTGCAAAATGGAAAACACGTATTTTCACTCTTTTGGCCGCGCGGTAGAAAAAAATTCAAAAACTTTAATTTGAGAGAGGATGACTGTGGTATAATAAACAATTATTCAGCGAAGTTGGGTAATACGGCTGGACATTCTTAACTCGTCAGTTTTTATGTTTTCTCGCCCAAAAAAAAAAATAGAAATTAAGTGACTCGTAAAAATATCGATTCGTGACAACTTTCCGCTGAAGACCCGTCTATTTATTGCCCGTGGAAGAATGACGAAGTACACGGTCACTAAGACAACCAAAATAGAAGATATTTCCAAATCGAGAGAAAGTGATGTTTTAACTTGTCGAAATAAGTCCGTTACTTCAAGAACTGAAGGGAGCAGGTCAGCCATTAGTATAGTCAGCCCTTATTAGTACATTATACAGTATATTATAGAGTAGTACCAGAAACCCATTAGTGGGAAACTCATAAGTGGGTTTTTTTATTTTTTATTTTTTGCCTTTTTTTTGCCTTTTTTTAAATTTATAAGTGGGTTGAAACTGCCAGTATTGTACGCTTCAAAAGAAGTTTCCGATTATTCAATTTGCTAAGAAGTTGTTACAGTCATCTTTGGAAAATCAAGTTAAAAATATTAACCAATCAATTCGCTAGAACAACTTACTTCCAATCTCGAGGGACCGAGGTGTTTCCAAATATGGTGCTAAGCAAAAAATTAATATTCGGAAGCTGTGAATGCGCGTGACACATTTCAACCTACTTATGGATTTCTGCCTAGTACATATAGGGGTTTGCCTCGTGGGAACCTCGTGTTCGTTCGCTAGCCCCCTTCTCAAACTCTGTTTTTTGTTCTTTATGTAATATTGTTTGGTAATCTTTTTATATTATTATTATATTCGCCACTTTAGAAACGAGAAGGAAACTGGGCCGAGTGAACTTTCGCAACGACTTCTGGGACTGTTACTGGGGACAGAGACAAAAGAAGCGTCCCCTGTAATGATCCCAGAAGTCGTTGCGAAAGTTCACTCGGCCCAGTTTCCTTCTCGTTTCTAAAGTGGCGAATGTACGATTGAACCTCTCGTAAGCGACTACCCAGAATGCAAAGCCAAGGTGGTCGCTTACGAGAACAGGGGGTCTTAAGTTTGAATCATATGAAGCTGTGGCTGTAGTAACTTCATTGACAAAGCACATATCAGCACAAAATATTGTATCATACTGAAGTATTGAATGATGCAAGGGACAAAATTTTCGTTTTATTGGACTTGTATTGTGTCAATTTGCATCTGTGGTGACATGCATCGGAATATGGGCGAGTGGTCGTTTACCAGAGGTAAAAAGCAATAGAAAAACTCAAATCACCATGGCCGGCCTTGAAAGTGGTCGCAGTCGTTTACGAGAGGTGCTTGCTTACGAGACGTTTGGACTATAGTGGTTTCGACTGGAAGAAATTTGGTATTTTTGGAAAAGTGGTCGCTTAGAATCGAAGAGGTGGTCGCTTACGAGAGGTGGTCGCTTACGAGAGGTTAGGACTATAGTGATTTGACTGGAAGAAATCTGGTATTTTGGAAAAATGGTCGCTTAGGAGAGGTGGTCGCTTACGGGAGACGGTCGCTTACGAGAGGTTTGGACTATAGTGATTTGACTGGAAGAAATTTGGTATTTTGGAAAAATGGTCGCTTAGAAAAGATAGTCGCTTACGAGTGGTGGTCGCTTACGATACTGAGATGGTCGCTTACGGGAGGTGGCCGTACATAGAGGTTCGACTGTATAATCATACATTCAGTGAGTTTGAATAAAGTCTCTAAAGCCAGCATCTTCGAGTGGAATAACTTAGCTGTAATAACCATCATGATTTGGTCAATCAACACAAAGCCGCAATTAGACAATGATCCAATCTGAACTCGAAGCAAAACCAAACATCTGGTACCACACGGGGGAAAAGACTTTTCCATGACTCATCTCCAAATATTTAAGAAAATAGTATGGCTAGAAGTAATCACAGATTAAAGAGTGCGTTCGATGCCGGGGGGAGTCTGAGCAAGAGAACGAAAGCGAGGCATGGAGTGGCTACCAGTTTTCAGCCGAGAGATGCCCCTGAAAAATGTGCGGGGTAGCTAATAATTTGGCGTTGACCAAAATATCAAAAAAGCCTGTCTTCGCGAGATTAGAAAGCGTTTTTACTATCATCGAATGCAATTAGTTTATGAAAACGTTGCACGAAGATAAAAACTTATTGATATACGGATCATTTAAATAAAAATCAGAGCAAACACCAAAAACAATGCATCTCAATTTGATTTCCTCCTCCAGAACACCATAGCTGGTCGAATGGCTTATTTTCCTGCAGTTGGCCGTCTGAAGCAAGGAAGCAATTCTGTGAAACATCGAGGCTTTTGGCAAATGGATGGGTTTGGACTTTTGGCGATTTATAAATCAGACTGGGACAAATTCGGGGGTAATTATAATTAGTATATACTGAAACAGTGGATAGCATTGTTGGCGCGCTCTGATTGGCTACTGAAACTCGGAATAGCAAGTGCTATTCACCTCCCAGCAATTTGCGCGCGAAAATTGTGATCGTTGACAGGAATAAATGAGTTAAAAAGCATCATTTTCGTTATATTATCTCACTGTTTCAGTATATACTAAAACAAATATCCACCACTACCCACCTCCACTTCGGTGAATAGTTGTTAAATATTTTAATATTTAACAAAAGAACGATAGCAAACTTCATTGTTCTGCTGCATTAGCTCTTTCCCACATAGAATATCTTTGATTTCAAGAATAGAGGAGGAGCTGATGGTTAATAATTATATTTCATTATAAAAATAAAGAAAATCTATTTGCGTCAAATAAATTTTAGGAAATGTTCGTGCTTAACCAATCAGAATAGCAGAAGACAATAGCTAATAATTTTGCTTCTTTGATGAAGTTCCCCAAATACAATTTCTTTCAAAAATTGTATGTTGTGCGATTGGGTCTCAAATTACTTGAAACCTTAAAAAAATTAGACAAAATGCACCTTGAACCTTAACTTTTTAGCGGTTTTTGAGTCTAGGCCAATGAGATCACTAGTTGTAACAATGAAAAATCTTGACATTCCATCGTGTTTGACATTCCATTGCCGTTCAGCGCTATCCTTCTTATGCGGATCATTACTTAAACAATAACTATACAAAACATAGGCACGCATTGCGTGCATGAGCTATTTTGAAAATTCCCTAAATGATATGAAATAGTGAAAGCAACAAAACAGCTGAAGAAAACTAGCACAAATAACCGCTTGCAGATATACGTTTTTCAAATCCTCCGGCCCGCCCCCTACCCAAAAAAAAAATACCGAGATCACGAACTGCGTCCCGTTTCTCGAAAGTCCCGATAACTTTTCGGGCCTGGAAAGCTATCTTATGTGCGCAATGTATTCATTAAAGATTAAAATTTTGTTGATTTTGAAAGCTAAGCAATAAAATTCTAAATTGACAAAACAAGTCGAGCTGGTTTGAGGGCTAAAAAATGCATCACCATTTTATAGATTCTGATTTTAATATGAGTTGCGGGCCCGAAAAGTTGTCGGGACTTACGAGAAACGGGCCCTCTGGGACCAAAACTCTATTTACGTGGAAAAATGCAAAGTTTGCTTTTGTATTCTAGCCTAAAGGGTTAGGGTATGAAAATAGGTAGGAAGTTTTGGTTAGCTTTTTCACGGGATTTTCGGAGTTATTTTATGACGAAACTACGGCCCCAGTGAAATGAGCAACTTGTTTCAGTAATCAGTGTATTAAATGTCAACCAGAAAAGTCCTGCACAGAAATTTGATGCATCCAAATTGAAGGATTATTATTTCCTGAAAATTTGTATCTAGTCTTTTTTTAAAAAGATGCTTTTATTATTTACAAAAGAAACGTGGAAATGGTTCCCTTTGGCCTAGAAGACGCAAACGAATTAAATTAAATTGTTTTCAACTCTAAACCACAAGCTAATTAAATTAGTGACACGAAAATTCTTTGAACCACCTGTTTCTGTAATGTCAACCAGAAAAGTCTTTAACAGAAACTAAACGCATGTAAAATGAATATTGGTAGTCTCCTTGTGAATTGCAACTAATAGTATTTAAACAACTGTTTTTATTCTCCACAAAAAAGTCGTGCAAATAGAAACAGAAACTAATTAGATTAAATTGTTTTTAACTCAAAACCACAAGCTTGAAAATTAGTTACACGAACATTGTTGAGGTTAACATTTGGAACCAAACATCTTTTCCTGTAATGTCGACCAGAAAAGTCTTAAATCAGAAACTTAGCGCATCCAAAATGAATTTTGCAACTAATAGTTTAACAGGCGTTTTTTAACGCACCATAACAATTAACGTTTTCTCGAAAACATGTTGAATTCCATCACGTACCAGTTTCTATAAGGACAAAGTTCAACATTTGCACGTGCACACAACGTGACTGCTCATACAAAATACAGTCGCTACTCGCTTGTAGCAATCGCTTGGGGCATACAATTAATAACCTACACATCTGCTCACATTAATTCAAAGAAAGATAAACGTTTTAAATACTGTAAATTGTATATTAATTGCATTACGTTTTCTGTTGAACTCCATGCATCCCGGACAACTAGTTTCTAAAAGGACAAAGTTCAACATTTTCACGGACAGACAACGTGACTGACAAAGAGATACAATTTCAAATAGCAATCGCTTGAAACCTAGGTTTGAAACATACAATTCATGTTCCGCATCACATTATTTGAAATCCGCTTGCCCTTTTTACAATAAAGCTATACTTTCTTACTTCAGTACAAGCTCACCTATAAACGTAACCGCAGTCGGTCCACATTTTTTGGACGTCTCATCCCTCGCAGACCATTAATTGTACAATTCATGCATAGAGCACATTTTAGGCGGTATTTCCGAATAAATGCCCCTGACTATTGCCATGTTAGCAAGCCAGTCGGGATTAGAGCACAGGTCCCAACCAACAAATCTTCAAAACTTTACACTTTTAGTGTTTGAGGCAACAATCGCGAAGATTCAAGATGGCAGATTTATCAATTCATGTCAAGTGCCCTTCTTTGACCTTCAGTAATACCATTTTAGAAGCGAGAATTTGATTGGCTGACATAGTACACGGTGTACATACTAGAGGCAATCTGATTGGTGTGACATAACCCAAGACATACATACAAACAAACATACTAACATCACAAACCAACCTTTGCGCCTGCTAATGAGCTATTTTTTTCAAAATAGCTCAAACAAGAGTACTTCCGAGAAGGGTTCGATAAGTAGAGCACAAAAATACACAAAGTGACTTTCAAAGCGTTCAAATTTGCCACTGACTCCAGAGCAACGCCAAGGAAAAAGGATTCGCGCTATTTAAAACTACTTTGCAATTGTTCCGATTTGTTTAATTTGTCTAATATGACTGGATTGTCCAGGAGCTAAATATGTAGGGTCAGCCTTTAAGTTCAAATAGAAAAAGGAAAATTAGCCGTCGTGCGTTCACGTTCTCCACGAAACCTATAATTTGATCATTTGACGTTATCGGCCATGTTGGTGCACATAACAAAAGAAGTTCATTAAAATTCTTTTGTAGGTGTGCACCAACATGGCCGCCGTGACGTAACGTGAAAACCACCTATACAGTTACAGTTAAACCCCTTAGGAGCCTGCAAGCAAGCTATCGGGCTCGGGAGCGGGGGGCTCGGGGGAGGGGAGTGGGGAAGGTGCGAGAGCTTGCAACCATGTCTCAGAAATTTTTATGTGTACGTTGAGGTTGTAAATGTCTGCGAAGATACTGATTGGTGGAGATTTAATATGGGGATGACGTTATCATTCTTCGCACACGTCGTAATCAGACTAATCAAGACGACATAATAGGGAGTTTAAGCAACGAACCACGACGGCGACGGCAGCGAGAACGGCACGAAACAATAGGTTTAATTAGCGAAAACAATGCCTCTGCACGTGCGTTTTACATTTTTGTACATTTCTTTGCAGTTCCCTGCAAAACAACAACGTCAAATGATCAAATTATAGGTTTTGTGGAGAACGTGAACACACGACGGTTAATTTTGCTTTCTCCATTTGAACTGGAAAGCCATCCCTACAAATTCAGCTCTTGGACAATCCAGTCACATTAGACAAACTAAACAAATTGGAACAACTGCAAAGTAGTTTAAAATAGCGCGAATCCTTTTTTCAAGTGAAGTTTTCCTTGGCGTTGCCGTCGTCGTTGCTTAATTATAAGTTCCCTAATACAATACAATAATCTTTATTTAAACTCGCCCCTTCCCCCCCTCCTCCTCTTCCTCCCTCAATTCCCCAATTGCCGCCCCTACCCGCTCTTGATTATCTTTCTTCTTCTTCTCTAGTTTGTTTTTGTGTATACGCGATATACGTTTGGTATAGTAGGTGGGGAAGGGGGGATATTCTCAATGTAATAACTGTTGCTATGTTCTCCTCTAGGGATGAACACGGAAGACTATAAATACAAATGGGGTGGAGAAGACTGGGATCTAGTTGACCGCGTATTGATGGCAACGCTTGAAGTGGAACGAATCAAGTACCCAGGCCTCTATCATCATTATCATTCTAAACAAGGGGTATGGAATTGAATAACCACGATTCAAGATGTTATGGGCAGCACTTGTCCTTTTGTTAATAAAATTATGTGCATGGGGGGAAAAGGCAATTCTTTAATACGTGTTCTAGAACTGATCGACGAAAAAAATACAAATGCATCATAGCAATAAATCAATTGAATTTTAAAACTAAGAATGTTAAAATTTTTCTGTCTTGTATCTTATGTATTAATTAATAAACGGTACTGGCCAGAGTTTTAGCTTCCAAATTTCAAGCAGTTAACCTCCTCGACACTTTAACCACCTCATGAATTTCTTACAATAAATGCTGTTAGGATTCAGTGCTCTTTAAACCAGTCGCCGCGGATGTCATCTTCCTTGAGCGACAATTTTCGTTATCAGGCTAATCATTTTGCAAAGACAATTTACCGCTATTTTTAATTTCTTTTCGGGCCAGTTTCCGCGGGTCTACTACAACCACCAGAAGTCTTTGCGCGTATGACGTCATAATGCTAACGGTCTATTCAGCTTTAAACGTGTTATTCGGGGGTGGGAAGCGGAATACTTTGATCTCACTCATTCGTTATTCCTTGCAATTTATCTGACTCTTTTACTATTCTTCTTTATTTGAGATTTTTTCCGTTATTCATTATTTATTAGAGATTTTAAGCAGCGCGTTTACAGAAAAAGTGTTCGGCAGACTACAGCGACGTTTCACATGTTTGCCGTTTTTAATAGACAACTGGATGACGTAATTGCACTGGGGAACTAATAAAGTTTACAGATGATGGAACGAGTGAACATTTGCATATCTGTCCCCCTATACTATATCTCGTTCAACGCTTCACGCATTCACGAGATAAAAAGAGGAATAGTTAAGAAATAAAAATAGTATTCATTCCTGAGATACAAATTAATTCATTTATCTGATGGAAATTTGTTTGGAAGAAATATCTGTTGAAAGGTCATGTTGTGCGAAAGAATACCTCGGTTACCAATAACATGCGACTCACCGCCTTTAAACAAGGCGGATAAAACTGAGTTTTAGTGGGCGTCAATCAAAGAAAAGCCGTTAAAATTTATTTTGGATTAATTATATTCTGACAGGATTTCAAGTTAACAGAGCTAAAAGATCCACAATTTTGCCCGTTGAGAGAAGGTAAAACTTAATCAAAATTGATTTCCAAGCCAGCTTAAACAAAAAGAAAAGCTTCCGTTTGCAGAAACCGTATTTTAGAATAAAACGTTTGAATTTCACTACTGCATGTGATAATTTGCAACTCAGTGATGCATGATGAATAGTAGGCCATGTTTTTATCATATCATGTTGAATGAAAACGTTTCTTTAAAACTGCAATTGTCTTCAAATTTTGTTCTTTTAAATTTTTTACTATTTCTTTTTGATAAAATTATTCGATATCCAGCCTGAGTTAAAAAAAAAAACAACAATGCTAACGGCTTTCCTTTGATTGACGTCCACCAAACTCAAGTTTGACCTTCTGAGATGGAAGACCTTAGATAACAACGGGCTGGACCACCTCGGACAGAGTAACTGGTTAGCTTTCAGTTGAGGTTGGGGTTAGCAGTTTATATAATTAAATTTAGGCCTAAACAACCCGAGTAGCTAGGTGGTACTCAGGTACGGTAGGCTATGTAAACCTAAGCCTAGCTGAGGTCACAGGTTCAATCCTGAGTGGGGATTTTAGATTTTCTTTTTTACACTTAAAAATTTATTGAAAATAATATTCTAAGTGTCGACATTAAGGTATATAATTCTCAATAAGTGTCCGAGGTGGTCCAGACCGTTGTTATCTAAGGTCTTCCTTCTGAGATGAAGTGCGATGGTTCACGTGTTGATGGTAACCGCTGTAACGTAATTTATTCCCATTTGGTATTTTGTATTTCCTATGGCAACGTTTCTGCAATTAGGTGTATATAAAAAAGAGTGCAGTGCAAAAGAAAGCTACAAAGAATATTTTCATGTGGCGAAGTGCTAAGGTGGAAATTAAGATTAAATGTTCAAGTCGCGAAAACTAAAAACTACAGAAAACTATAATGAACAAAAAAGTAGTGATTCCCAGGAATATCCCCTTGCTGTTCAGCCTGACACCAGCGTTCACAGTGCAGCCGCCTTCATCAAGACGAGCAAAGATTCTGCAGGGTGCTCCGCTTCCGTCGGTGATAAACATCGGAGCTGCGTACACTGTGAAGCCTTTTGTGGGCAGCTTGTCCATGTGGGCGACATTCTCCAGGCCGGGAATGTTTCTCTCGAAGAGGATTTGATGGGATTCAAACAGTGTCGACTGTCCGTAATCAAGGGATGCTGTGTCAAGTCCAACCAACTTGACATTGCGATTGTTCACCAACCAACGGGAGGCATTCGGGTGTATGCCTATGTACGGCAATCGTGTGTTATTGATTTAAAAATAGAAGACTACAATAAATACCAGCAATAGACCTTATTCGCTTGGGCGTAATGTTTACCCAATACAAACTTCTTGGGAGTTAAATTCTTTGTCTGAACGACATCCATATTAATGTATCTTCTCAAGCGTTAAAGGAAAAGAAAGAAATAATACCCAGGGGAATGACACGTGGTCTCTAATGGCTAAACAAATACGCCCAAGCGAATAAGGTCTATTCATCTGATCCGTTAGCGTGGAGGTTCCCTCCGAATATTTTGCGCCATATTCACTGACTTAATTTTAAGTAATTCAAATACGTTTTCGGTGTTTCTATTTAATGTTATCAATTTTCAACCTGGCAAAGCTCTTGTCTTCATTGTTTTAGTCATCGTCACCGTTATCATAACCGCCTTATCTCTTAAGAAAACGACGCGGGAACAAAATGAAACAATAAAATTTTATCAGGAGAACAACTGGGGACTAAACTAAGGTACGAATCATAAATGAAACAAAAAAAAACACCAATGATGTTAAAAACTAGTGTATCCAAAAGATAGTAATTGCTGCGGTAAATTTGTTGTAATAATGCTGTTTTAACGTCTCGCTGGTATTACAGAATTTTCTCTTTCATTTTTTGAGGGGAAGCGAAGCAAATGTAAACGGGATGAATCGACGAAAACTCCAGCTGATATTAAGACTAATTTTGTTTTTTAATTCACGCATCAAGTTCTTGCAATGTCTGTAGAATATTGTTGAGCAAAGGACGCGTTCACCACCCAAGGAAGGTGTGAAAATTTAGGTTAATTATTGATAGCGAGTATGTTGCATTACCAGCTAGCCGTAACGTGTTCGCGTCTCCACGCGCTCAGCTCAGGTTTCGCGTCCCCACGCGCTCAGGTCAGTTCAGTCTCATCGACCGCTGTCGGAGTGATTTCAAAATAAATTTGTCTTTTATTCCGTACAATCTTCGAAAATCTTTGCTATCCAACGGTCCTATCGCCATGCCTCACAGTCCTCCGATCGCTCAACTCGCGGTAGTCTTCGACACTTGAGTTTCGACTGGGACATGTTGGACCAAAATATTACAAATCTCGAAGCACCAAGGGAGGCTATTGTTTGTGGTGCAGTGCATTCTGGCCCAAAATGTGTTCGTGGCGCAGTGAATTCTGGTAAAAAGCGATCAATTCGAGATTTTTCGTAGCTTATATTTTTTTCTCATATATTTCTCTTAAATCCTGATTATGTTGCTGCTCACTCGCTGCGCTCGTTCCGCAGCAATGATTAAATACCGTTTCCCAGATTAACAGAAAATTACTCCCCCGTTTCCGGCCTTCACGAGCTAAATCGCTTACCTGGAAAATGCAGCAAGGAAGTGTCATTAGTATCGGTTCCGAGGTACTTTTTCTTGTCTGGCCAATTCTTCCCCCAGTCAAAAAACACTAACATAATAACATCATCCGGGATCTTTCCGTTCTTATCTTCCCAGGCTTGCAAGTCACTTGGCATCAACTGGTAATCACGATTCTGCGCAATAAATCACAAATAATGTTAAAATCGGCTTTTATAACCGTTACGGTTGTGAAACTAAAATCAAAGCACAGTGGAACATCCATTAATTAAGGTTACACCACCGGGACCAGGAGAAGTGTGCCCATAATAAAGGTGTCCCTTTCATAGAGGTAATAATTAGAAAGCTTATATAACGTTTTGCCGGCTGCTTAAGGTGGCTGAACACAGTTTGCGCGCGCTCTTCAATTTCAGCTGCTTACGTGAGTCAGCGCGCGCAGAGTTTCGAGAAAAACAAACGTGGCGCCTGTTCAGCGATCATTTTAATTTGCTCATCGTGGATTGCGAAAGTGTTGTTTTTCGTCTTAAAACCAAACAATTTTTTGTTCGTAAAAATGTTCGTTGAATCAATAGATAATATATAGAACCATTGAAGAAATACACTGCCTTTTTGGTCGTTTTTGTATTTGGATCGAGAACCCAGTCAAATGCAACGCATGCGCAGTTGACCAAAAAATTGTGACTTGATGTTTTAGCGACTTTCCTCGGAAACGTGCTGATTTCTACGAAACTACTCATTAGAACTTCACGAAATTTGGCACAATAATAGTTCCAAATATGCCGAACTCACCTGCCATCAAAAATTTGAAATCTAACAGAGGAGATTTTTAAAAAACGCAAACATATTAAACCACAAATTACGGAAGATCCCTCTGTCAAAATTACATGAGACCAGTGTTAACATGCGAATATTTTTACGAGTTTACTGGAGACAAATGATGGACAAAATCTAATGACTAGATTTTCTGAAAATAAAAGAAACCAAATATTGCAGGCTGATTTTCAATCCACCGTGTTGCCATGGCAACACCCTAAAAGCTCAACAAAAATATCAAAACATATAGCTTGTTGCTTAATCGTATGCCTCGCCAATTTTGGGCGCCCAGACGTTAGTGGTTTTAAAATGACAATGAATGACGCATAGGTACAGTGAAACTGTGTTCAGCCACCTTAATGGAGGTGTCTCCTCAATGGAGGTTTCCCAAAGTAGAGGTTCTACTGCAATGACATCTGACCAATCAAAACAAACGCAAAACATGAATTAACCAAAATTTGGATAAAAATGGAAGCTGTACCAAGCGCCGCGCCCAGGTAAAGGCTGAGTTGAGCATCTAGTTGGTAGGACAATTTAATACCTGGGCTGCTTTAGAGGACATATCTATCTTTATTGCAGGTCCAATAAGCCGATCTAGAGGAATTTGGTCTGTGGTCCACTTTCCTGCATAAAAGTGTCTCGGAGCGTCGAGGTGAGTGCCGCCATGTTCAGAAGCACTGATGTCATACGACGAGTAGTAAAATCCGTCAGCTGTAAAATTATCGTGCACTTTGATGTGGCTGAAGGACAAGGCTGTGGGCCAGTAAATGGTCTCACTGTTGAATTGGTAAGAAAGCTCAATCCATTTAGGCTCTGCTTTGCCAAGCAGCGGGACCCAAAACAGAGCGCAAAGCCATAACTTTATAACAGTTGCCTTCATGTTTTCTTGTCTGCAAAAGCAAACGGAAAATCAAACAAATAAGGGATCAGTTTCGTTGACCTGTCAACTACAGTCAATTCAATAAGCTTGGTACAGATTTCGATAGAGTTCCACAGATCAATTTATAAGAACTGTGGTAAAACTGAAACGAAATTTGAAGCGCACCCAATAATGGGGCATAAGGGTAACGGACTACATGCACAGGTGAACTGACTACATGCACAGGTAAACTGACCCGCACATGCAAAGGTAAACAGACTACATTCAAAGGTAAATGGACTACATGTACATGCACAGGTAAACTGACTACATGCACAGGTAAACGGACTACATGCACAGATAAACGGACTACATGCACAGGTAAACGGACAACATGCACAGGTAAACGGACTACATGCACAGGTAAATGGAATACATGCACAGGTAAACGGGGGCTACAGGCACAGGTAAACGGACTACATGCACAGGTAAACTGACTACATGCACAGATAAACTGACCCGCACATGCAAAGGTAAACAGACTACATTCACAGGTAAACGGACTACATGTACATGCACAGGTAAACTGACTACATGCACAGGTAAACGGACTACATGCACAGGTAAACGGACCACATGCACAGGTAAACGGACTACATGCACAGGTAAATGGAATACATGCACAGGTAAACGGGGGCTACAGGCACAGGTAAACGGACTACATGCACAGGTAAACTGACTACATGCACAGGTAAACTGACTACATGCACAGGTAAACTGACTACATGCACAGGTAAACTGACCCGCACATGCACAGGTAAACGGACTACATTCAGTGCAGGTAAACAGACTACATGCACAGGTAAACGGACTACTGTACATGCACAGGTAAATGGACTACTGTACATGCACAGGTAAACTGACTACATGCACAGGTAAACGGACTACATGCAAAGGTAAACGGACTACATGCACAGGTAAACGGACTACATACACAGGTAAACGGACTACATGCACAGGTAAACGGACTACATGCACGGGTAAACGGACTACATGCACAGGTAAACTGACTACATGCACAGGTAAACTGACCCGCACATGCACAGGTAAACGGACTACATGCACAGGTAAACGGACTACATGCACAGGTATTCGTACTGCATGCACAGGTAAACGGACTACATGCACAGGTAAACGGACTACATGCACAGGTAAACTGGACTACATGCACAGGTAAACGGTCTACATGCACAGGTAAAGGGACTACATGCTCAGGTAAACGGACTACATGCACAGGTAAACGGACTACACAGGTAAACGGACTACATGCACAGGTAAACGGACTACATGCACAGGTAAACGGACTACATGCACAGCTAAACGGACTACATGCACAGGTAAACGGACTACATTCATAGGTAAATGGAATACATGCACAGGTAAACGGACTACTGCACATTCATAGGTAAATGAACTACATGCACAGGTAAACTGACTACATTCACAGGTAAACGAACTACATTCATAGGTAAACGGGCTACATGCACAGGTAAACGGACTACATGCGCAGGTAAACGGACTACATGCACAGGTAAACGGACTACATGCACAGGTAAACGGACTACATGCACAGGTAAACGGACTACATGCACAGGTAAACGGGGGCTACAGCCACAGGTAAACGGAGTACATGCACAGGTAAACGGGCTACATGCACAGGTAAACGGACTACATACATAGATAAATCACTTATGTCCAGGATTGCACGCAGCTACGAAATTTACTATTTTTGCGATTTTTCGTTACAGCTTGCGAATTTTACAAAATTAACGATTTTTCGTTACATGCACAGGTAAACGGACTACATGCACAGGTAAACGGACTACATGCACAGGTAAACGGACTACATTCACAGGTAAACAGACACTACATAAACATGCACAGGTAAACGGACTACATGCAAAGGTAAACGTACTACATGCACAGGTAAACAGACTACATAAACATGCACCGGTAAACGGACTACATGCACAAGTAAACGGACTACATGCACAATTAAACGGACTGTATATATGCACAGGTAAACGGACTATATGCACAGGTAAACGGAGTACATGCACAGGTAAACGGAATACATGCACAAGTAAACGGACTGTATATATGCACAGGTAAACGGACTATATGCACAGGTAAACGGACTACATAAACATGCACAGGTAAATGGACTACATGCGCAGGTAAACGGAGTACATGCACAGGTAAACGGAATACATGCACAAGTAAACGGACTGTATATATGCACAGGTAAACGGACTATATGCACAGGTAAACGGACTACATAAACATGCACAGGTAAATGGACTACGCGCAGGTAAACGGACTACATGCACAGGTAAACGGACTACATGCACAGGTAAACGGACTACATGCACAGGTAAACGGACTACATGCACAGGTAAACGGACTACATGCACAGGTAAACGGACTACATGCACAGGTAAACGGACTACATGCACAGGTAAATGGACTACATGCACAGGTAAACGGACTACATGCACAGGTAAACGGACTACATGCACAGGTAAACGGACTACATGCACAGGTAAACGGACTACATAAACATGCACAGGTAAACGGACTACATGCACAGGTAAATGGACTACAAATTTGTACAGTTATCCCATGTCGTGAAGAATACAGCCAATCAGAAGGCTGGAAAGCCGTTGCATATTCTGCGGTAGACCAAGGGCTGTATTCAACTGTAGTTTCTCTAGCTACAATCGGCGTCAAAATCAGTAGTTGAGACACTTTGTCCAAAACGACTTTTCCTAACTTTTCTTAAACTTATACTATAAGGTTATCTCAAAAAAGTGATCTCCACCCCACCCCCCCCCCCCCCCCCCCCCCACACACACACACCCCCTATCCAATGTTGTACCGCTGCTCATCATCATCAACATCATCTTTATTTAAAAACAAGGTAAATACATCAGGCATTAACAATTTAATATAAAACTACAACTTGATATGAAACTATGTATATAAACTAATCTTCTATAATTTAAAAAAAAAAATAGCTAACTATTAATAAAAGAAAAATAAACTAAAATAAAGCCTGTTTTACATGAATGCCGTGTCGGAATTAATTTGGTAGTCTGTGGGCAACAACACGCGCAGCTTTGTTTGTTATTTTCCCAAAACATGCCCTTTTAAACAAAAGTGTCTCAACAATTTTGTCGCCGATTGTTGAAATGTAAGTGGGCTATAATATCAGAGATAATTTTGAGAACTTGCTTGTTTGTCAGAAATTTTAAGTAGTAGATAAAATATGAGCGCCCATACAGATCGGACGCTAATACATTTTACCGTACTTATGAAATGAAACAATGAGTAGAAATCTAGCTGTATGAATACTAATTAGCTGAGCAGGTGTCTGTATCAAAAGTTAATTCTACTGTTTAATAATTCATCAACTCAGTAGGTAGGTAGGTAGGTAAACTTTATTTATACACGGTGTCAATTCATAAAACATGCTTTTCCATCGAGCCGTGTTTTTAACAACAATAGATTAAGTACTTAACTAAATGCAAATGTTCAGTTGATTTGTATTGGTGTTTACAGAGGTGTAAAGTATTGTAAGTAGTCACAATATTGTAAATAGTATAGGTATTAAACTGTAAGTAGTGTAAGTACTATATTGCAAGTCGTTTAAGTATCGTATTGTAAGTAGTGTAAGTATCGTTCTGTATTGTATTGTTTTGTAAGTGGTGTAGGCATAATATTGTAAGTAGTGTAAGTATCGTAATGTATGTAGTGTAAGTATTGTAAGTATGTAATGATTAAAAAAAATAAAAATAAAAAAATAAATAAATGGCCATGCACAGCATGTAAACTGACCTCCTGTCATTAAAGAGATATAAATCCCCCCCAAAAAAAATAAAATAAAAAAAAAAATAAAAAAAAAAATAAGAGGTGTACATGTGACTCAAATACCACCTATTGATTTGTCATAACTGTTATGAATTATTAATGAATTTTATAATTTTTAATATAAGTCTTATTCAAGCGTTCCATTTTTAACACAAGTGATGCTCTTTTCTTGTCGGCGACCGCGAGTTACTAAATGCAAATGTTCGCTGAAAAATATTCAACTTGCATCCAGGTACCCTTAATATTTCTTTTATATAACTTTTTTTTCTGTACACAAAATAAATACCTAAATAATTCCTTCGGGTGTAACAACGTCTTGCCGCTATGAATTTTTCGGTGTCTGAATCTTTTATTTAGAGCATTTCGTAACCATGAGTTGGCTCAAACAAAGAGCCCCTGATAATTGAAGGGTGATGTGTATACAAGACTAAAAAAGTCACCAGTGGAATATTTCACGGTATACTGCTCGAAATCATGACATACGTAACTAGTTTATCCTTTTAAAAGGTCACCCCGTTTGTGTTGCAAGGAGACGCGACGCGCGGGGGTAGAAAGTAAAAACTGGGTGACATTGATCGTTGATTGCGTTGAAATTGAAACGATCGTGCTTTTGTTTGTTGATGTATAGTCGTCATAGTCAACATTTGAAATTCAACCGGAAGTAAAACCTTATGCGTAGAAGGATAAAATTTTTTACCTTGTTGCGCATTCATTTTTAAACGGCCAATCAAAAAATTTTGTTTGTCCGTTACCAGAGCTACACGTGACGCAATTTAAAAAAAAAACCGTGGAGCTCTGGGGATGAGAATGTGCATGCCAAGGCTCGAATTCCAGCCGTTTTGTGCGCCTGCGTTCCTTCGCGCACACTACACCGTTCTGAAAACCGGACTCCCTCAAACGGCTAAAAATCGGCTAATGCATGCCCGTTATCACGTAAACTACTAAGAGCGCAGTTTTTAGATTTTAAACAGAGTTTTATATCAAAAAAGAAAAATTTAAACAACCAGTAAGCTCACAATTGTCAAATAAACGAAAGAAACTCAAAGAATTACCAGAATTACGATAGGGTGTTTTCGGAGTTATGAATATTTAAGTAGGGTAGTTACTCGAACTTTGACTCGGTCAACAGGGTCAATGTTTTCTCGTATAAAAGTTCGGTAAAGTTGTCTCGGATACCCGAGACTATATAAATGGGGCCTTTGTTGTACTTAGTACGACTGAGATCGATAATCAAACGTTCAACGTGGCATGATGTACAACGGGAAAGGAGATCTCACGAATTCGCGATATCCTTCCATAAATATTTTACTCAACATCACCGGAAGGATTCCAGTTTTAGTTTTAGTTTATGCAAATCGTTCACTCAATAAACCAAACAAATGAAATGTCAAGTAATCATGCATGCGTAAAAACGGTAAGATAGCGTCACGCAAATATTTTATATTTAAAAACACTAGAACCGCTCCCTAATTACTGAAATCAGTAGGACAACTTAATTTAAGTTGAAACTCCTAAACGTCTCAAATCCTTCTATCGTAGCGTGCAATTAGTTTCAGGTCACATCCTTCTGTCGGCTAAACTGTAGAATACCCGACCACTTATTTGCATCTCGTTGAATATTAAATATATGACTCGTTCTATAGAGGTTTTGCACGGCAGCCATGTTGCATGGCAGGAACAATAGATTCTTTTCCCTTTGGGAAAGAATGTTCTTTCTAATGTAAAACATTTTCATTGTTCCTGCCATGCAACATGGCTGCCGTGCAAAACCTCTATAAAACGTTCAGGGCCGACATGTAAATAAGTGGCCGGGTATTCTAAAATCGCTCCCATCCTTCTATCGAAGCGTGCAATAGATAGATAGATAGATAATCTTTATTTATCCACGGACAATTCATCAGCTACAATAATAAAAATACGTTTAGAAGTTCAGAACTAGTACTCTACGGAGTAGTAGGAAATATCCAAATAGCCTTGGAATAAACCCTGGCATTGTTCTGAAAAGCGCTATTTTGTAAATATACGTTTCATACTACTGTATATAAAATCGCTGCAAGATAGAACTTCTTACCTTATACCGAACAAAGAGCGACTTTGTGTTGAAAGATTCAATTTTTCACAGCAACCAAGCTGCAACAGTCGAAATGCAATGGCGTCTCGCCGACTTCTAAGCAAATAACATGCATGCTGGATATTTCACGTATGAGTGCTTTAATTAATAACAATAATTATAACAACTGACACCATAAAGCAGCTGATAAATATATGGTCATCTAGAGGACTGTCCATTTATGGTAAAGTAATTATAATCAAGTCATTACTTATTCCAAAACTAGTTTTTATATCTTCGGTTCTTTCACCTCCAAGTAAAATCATCAAACAAGTGAATAGTTTGATTTTCTCCTTTTTATGGAATGGAAAGGATAAAGTAAAAGGCTCTCTTCAATAAACAGTTATGAAGACGGTGGCATTAAAATGACAGATGTTGAAAGCTTGGTCAAAGCTGTACGATTAGCTTGGCTAAAACGTATTTTCAGCGATAACGAAAGTACGTGGAAATTCTACTTGTTATATCTCCTACGTAATGTTGGTGGTCTTTTGTTTTTTAAATGTAATTATGCAATGGACGATCTTTCAATTAACTCGGTTTTCTACAGAGAACTTTTAGAATGTTGGTTAGATTTTCGAAATCTCTTTTTAGCTAATAAAGAACGGCTCTGTATAATTTGGAATAACAAAGATATAAGAATAGATGGAAAACCAGTTTTTTATAAATCTTATTATGACTTGGGGATACGTATCATAAAGATTTTTTACACCAATGCAAAACTTTTTAAACTTGGATATCTCCAGCATGACAAATGTACTTTTTGCAAGACTGAACAGGAAACATTATGTCACTTTCTCTTTTACTGTCGGCACTCAAATATGTTGTGGAAAAATGTTGAACAGTATTATTTAACAATAACAAAGGAATTTCACGGGTTGCGTTTACGAGAGGTTATAATTGGAATAACGATGTCAAAATGTCCCTTGTTAAATTATCTGATATTAATTGGTAAATTGTATTTATGGGATTGCAGAACTGAAACAGGTACTTCCAAACATAGAAGGTTTCAAATTTAAAGTAAGAATTAAATACCAAGTTGAAAAATATTTTTCCATTAAGAATAATAAATTAGAAACCTTGGGTGTGTTTTTGTTTTATTTTAGGGTGTACTGTAAATAAATGTCAATTTTCTCTTTTATCAACATAATTAAGCATTAATTCTTTGTAATATAAACCTCATTCAGCAATTGCGCGGCTGTTTTTTTGGCTGTAATGTAAATAATCTTGGAATCTTGACAATTGTAAGTATGTCTGTTATGACGGTTGTAGTTAAAAAAAAAAAAAAAAACTGGCAGTAATCAGAGATTAGGGACGGACCATTTAATTTTTGTGGGGGGGGGGGGGGGGGGGGGGGGAGAGGGGGGGGGGGGGGTTAGGGCAACTACCCAAAAAAAATTCCTGCAGAAGAAATTTACGAGAAAAAAAAAATCGTACACAAGAAAGCACGTGAAAAAAATTCAAGCATTTTGGTAAAAAAAAAATCTTGCAAATAGTGATGCCGAAAAAAAAAAATCATACTCAGAAGTCACGTGTTGATGGTAACCGCTGTAACGTAATTTATTCCCATTTGGTATTTTGTATTTCCTATGACAACGTTTCTGCAATTAGGTGTATATAAAAAAGAGTGCAGTGCAAAAGTGGCGAAGCGAAGTGCTAAGGTGGAAATTAAGATGAAATGTTCAAGTCCCGAAAACTAAAAACTACAGAAAACTAATGAACAAAAAAATAGTGATTCCCAGGAATATCCCCTTGCTGTTCAGCGTGACACCAGCGTTCACAGCGCAGCCGCCTTCATCAAGACGAGCAAAGATTCTGCAGGGTGCTCCGCTTCCGTCGGTGATAAACATCGGAGCTGTGTACACTGTGAAGCCTTTTGTGGGCAGCTTGTCCATGTGGGCGACATTCTCCAGGCCGGGAATGTTTCTCTCGAAGAGGATTTGATGGGTTTCATACAGTGTCGATTGTCCGTAATCAAGGGATGCTGTGTCAAGTCCAACCAACTTGACCTTGCGATTGTCCACCAACCAACGGGAGGCATTCGGGTGTATGCCTATGTACGGCAATCATGTGTGTTATTGAATTAAAAATAGAAGACTACAATAAATACCAGCAATTCATCTCATCCGTAAACGTGGAGGTCCCCTCCGAATATTTTGCGGCATTTTCACTGACTTAATTTTAAGTAATTCAAATACGTTTTCGGTGTTTCTATTTAATGTAATCAATTTTCAACCCGGCAAAGCTCTTGTCATCATTGTTATAGTCATCGTCACAGTTATCATAACCGCCTTAATTATCTCTTAAGAAAACGACGCGGGAACAAAATGAAACAACAAAATATTATCAGGAGAACAACTGGGGACTAAACTAATGTACGAATCATAAATGAAACAAAACAAAACACCAATGATGTTAAAAATGATTAAATACCGTTTCCCAGGTTAACAGAAAATTATATTACTCCCCCGTTTCCGGCCTTCACCAGCTAAATCGCTTACCTGGAAAATGCAGCAAGGAAGTGTCATAAGTATCGGTTCCGAGGTACTTTTTCTTGTCTGGCCAATTTTTTCCCCAGTCAAAAAACACTAACATAATAACATCTTCCGGGATCTTTCCGTTCTTATCTTCCCAGGCTTGCAAGTCACTTGGCATCAACTGGTAATCACGATTCTGCGCAATAAATCACAAATAATGTTAAAAGCGGATTTTATAACCGTTACGGTTGTGAAACTAAAATCAAAGCACAGTGGAACACCCATTACACACCACACAAGGGGACACCACCGGGACCAGGAGAAGTGTACCTTTTATAAAGATGTCCCTTTAATAGATGTAATAATTAGAATGCTTATATAACGTTTTGCTGGCCGCTGGTAGTTTCTTGGTGTTGCGGATGGTGTGATCACCAAATGACGTAAACCAAAAGATTCAAAAGACACTGAACAATACCCACACCACAACACAAAAGCTAACCAACAATGGCTTCCGCAACACCAAGAAACACCCCGGCCGCTTAATGGAGGTGTCTCCTCAATGGAGGTTTCCCAAAGTAGAGGTTCTGCTGCAATGACATCTGATCAATCAAAACAAACGCAAAACATGATCATGAATCAACCAGAATTTGGATAAAAATGGAAGCCGTACCAAGCGTCGCGCCGAGGTAAAGGCTGAGTTGGGCATCTAGTTGTTAGGACAATTACCTGGGATGCTTTGGAGGACATATCTATCTTTATTGCAGGTCCAATAAGCCGATCTAGAGGAATTTTGTCGGTGGTCCACTTCCCTGCATAAAAGTGTCTCGGAGCGTCGAGGTGAGTGCCGCCATGTTCACAAGCACTGATGTCATACGACGAGTAGTAAAATCCGTCAGCTGTAAAATTATCGTGCACTTTGATGTGGCTGAAGGCCAAGGTTGTGGGCCAGTAAATGGTCTCACTGTTGAATTGGTAAGAAAGCTCAATCCATTCAGGCTCTGCTTTGCCAAGCAGCGGGACCCAAAACAGAGCGCAAAGCAATAACTTTTTAACAGTTGCCTTCATGTTTTCTTGTCTGCAAAAGCAAACGGAAAATGAAACAAATAAGGGATCAGTTTCGCGGACCGGCCAACTACAGTCATTTCATGTTTCAATGAGCTTGGTACAGATTTTAATAGAGTTCGACAGATCAATTCATAAGAATTGTGGTAAAACTGAAATGAAATTTGAAGCGCGCCGCGTAATGGGGCATAAGGGTAACGGACTACATGCACAGGTAAACGGACTTCATGCACGGGTAAACGGACTTCATGCACGGGTAAACGGACTACATGCACGGGTAAACGGACTACATGCACAGGTAAACGGACTTCATGCACGGGTAAACGGACTACATGCACAGGTAAACGGACTTCATGCACGGGTAAACGGACTACATGCACGGGTAAACGGACTACATGCACGGGTAAACGGACTACATGCACGGGTAAACGGACTACATGCACGGGTAAACGGACTACATGCACGGGTAAACGGACTACATGCACGGGTAAACGGACTACATGCACAGGTAAACGAACTACATGCAAAGGTAAATGGTCTACATTCATTGGTTAATGGAATACATGCATAGGTAAACGGACTACATGCACAGGTACACAGACTACATTCATAGGTAAATGGACTACATGCACAGGTAAACGGACTACATGCACAGGTAAACGAACTACATAAACATGCCGACAGGTCAACGGAGTACATCCACAGGTAAACGGAGTTCATAAACATGCACAGGTAAACGGAGTACATGGACAGGTAAACGGACTACATGCACAGGTAAACGGACTACATGCACGGGTAAATGGACTACATGCACAGGTAAATGGACTACATGCACAGGTTAATGGAATACATGCATAGGTAAACGGACTGCATGCACAGGTAAATGGACTACATGCACAAGTAAACGGACTGTATATATGCACAGGTAAATGGACTACAAATTTGTACAGTTATCCCATGTCGTGAAGAATACAGCCAATCAGAAGGCTGGAAAGCCGTTGCATATTCTGCGGTAGACCAAGGGCTGTATTCAACTGTAGTTTCTCTAGCTACAATCGGCGTCAAAATCAGTAGTTGAGACACTTTGTCCAAAACGACTTTTGCTAACTTTTCTTAAACTTATACTATAAGGTTATCTCAAAAAAGTGATCTCCACCCCCCCCCCCCCCCCCCCCCCCCTCCACACACACCCCCTATCCAATGTTGTACCGTTGCTCAGGCAACCCGCTCGCTGGGAACGAGTTAGCTGTGGGCAACAACAAACGCAGCTTTGGTTGGGGGGTTCGTGTTTGTTATTTTCCCAAAACATGCCCCTTTACAATTTTGTCGCCGATTGTAGAAATGTAAGTGGGCTACATACCAGAGATAATTTTGCGGATTTGCTTGTTTGTGAGAAATTTTAATTTTTAATATTTGTCTTATTCAAGCGTTCCATTTATAACTCAAGTGATATATTTCTCATATTTCTAGTCAGAGACTAGAAATATTAGCAGAAATATTAAACTTGCATACAGGTGCCATCAATACTTCTTTTATATAACTTTTTTTTCTGTACACAAAATAAATACCTAAATAATTCCCTTGGGTGTAACAACGTCTTACCACTTTGAATTTTTCGGTGTCTCAATCTTTTATTTAGAGCGTTTCGTAATCATGAGGACCATGAGTTGGCTCAAACAAAAAGCCCCTGATAATTGAAGGATGATGTGCATACAAGACTAAAAATGTCACCAGTGGGATATTTCACGGTATATCGCTCGAAACCATGACATAACTAGTATATCCTTTAGCAATATTTCGAGTATTTTAAGGTCACCCCATTTATGTTGATAAGACCGCAGCTTGAATACTTTAGCCAGATTTGGGATCCTTACGAGAAGGGTGACATTTTATCACTTGAGAAGGTACAACGACGAGCAACTCGTTTTGTTAGTGGGGACTACCGCAGAGAGTCAAGCGTAACGAATATGATTAATAACATCGGTTGGCAAACGCTTGAGGAGCGTAGGGCGTTAGCCCGCCTGACGCTTATGTACAAAATTGTCCACGGTGTTGTTGATATCTCCACTTCACCCCTCCTGTCAAGTGGTCGCCAATCACGTCATACTTCTCAACTGTCATATCTTCGACTACAATCAAATACCAACTGTTACAGATCTTCCTTTTTTCCACGCACAATCCCTGAATGGAACTCGTTACCACTAACTTTGCGCTGTGCAACCTCATCCCAGTCATTTAAAGATGGTCTATCTAATTTAAACATTTCAAGGATTAGCCACTATTATGACTAAGACCGCTGATCATACTCCTGTATCATATATATCCCGCATGGGAGATTGATACGGTTATCAATTTAGATTTAGATTTAGTCAAGTCTGCTTGACAGGTCTGCACCGGTTGAATGAGCACGTAATATTCCCGAGTGCGAAGACAACTCATGCATTCTCGTTATCACGTAAAACTGCTAAAAGCGCAGTTTTCAGATTTTAAACGGAATTTTATATCATAGAAGAAAATTTTAAACAATCAGTAAGCCCACAATTGTCAAATAAACGAAAGAAACTCAAAGAATTAAGGCATACGATAGGCCCCGGCCGGGACGATAGGGAGTCTATTCGGAGTTATGAATTTAAGTAGGGTAGCTTACTCGGTCAGCAGGGTCAATGTTTTCTCGTATAAAAGTTCGGTAAAGTTGTCTCGGGTACCCGAGACCATATAAATGGCGTCTAAGTAGTCTCGAGAGTGAACGCTCTCTCGGTTCACCCGAGACCGGCCATATACGGGGCCTTTGTTGTACTTTAATAGTAGAGATCGTTAATCAAACGTTCAACGTGGCATGATGTACAACGGGAAAGGAGACCTCACGAATTCACTATCCGTCCTTCCACAATCAGGTGAGCATTAAATAACATCGGGTGAAACCTGATTTCTGCGCCCGCGCGAGAATGAGGACCCCACAATCATGCCGATGCGTAAAAACGGTAAGATGGCGCGCCTGCCTCGCGCCCAGTTTCGCGTGACCATTTTCCGCTCGCTAATGTTTTTTCTTTTCTCGCTCGATGGACTAAGCTGGGAAAGAGAGGCTGCTCGTAGTCTACTCTTTCTACAAAACGTTCAGGGACATGTAATTAAGTGGCCAGGTATTCTGAAATCTCTCCCATCCTGCCATCGAAGCGTGCAATCAGTGCAATTTCAGGTCAGAAGTCGCGCTTTACGGAGTGGTAGGAAATATCCAAATAGCCTCGGAATAAACCTTGGCATTGTTCTGAAAAGCGCTATTTGTAATAATATGTTTCATACTACTGTATATAAAATCGCTGCAAGATAGGAGTTCTTACCTTATACCGAACAAAGAGCGACTTTGTGTTGAAAGATTCAATTTTTCACAGCAAACAAGCTGCAACAGTCGAAATGCAATGCTTTAATATTCATAACAATGACAATAATTCTCTATTTTCGAATTGCCCATAATACACTTTGTTTGCCCCCAAATTTTGCATAAACTATTGTGTTTTTTAAATGCTCTTGGGAGGACTGCAAAATCCCAAGAGCATTTCAAAACAATAGTTTATGCAAAATTTGGGGGCAAACAAAGTGTATTATGGGCAATTCGAAAACAGAGAATAACGTGATAATAATTACTCGTAGCGCAGCCCCGGGGCCGGGGGAGGGGGGGGGGGGGGGGGGGGGAACTCTGCAAATTTTTGGGTGGGGGTGTATCGCTGGGACTCTGAGACCCTTAACCTATACTAGACCATTTTAGCTGCATTTTGCAACCCCATTCTAGACTAGACACCGAAAAACCCTACCCTATCCTAGACCTATTCCAGACTCGCTATTTTCCAGAAACTCGTTCACTATCACAGTTATTAGTTAGTTTGCCAGTAAACCTTGTGTAGACAAAATTCTCTACGCAACTGTTCAGTTAGGTGGAAAATGATACCCTATTCTAGACCAAAAATCTCTGATTACTATACCTATCCCAGACTAAACTGCCTGAAAACCATACCCTTCACAGCGGCACATACCTATATAGCTCTATCTATCTATACATGGGAGTACCCCCCCCCCCCCACCCCCCTCGGGAGCGCAGCCGACGAGTTGAAAATCCGGCTCTAAGTTTTCTTTCTTTTTGCCGCGTCATATTAGCGCATGCAAATTTACGACAACACGAAAACACAGGTGCGTTTAAAGAACGACTTTGTTTGCAATTTCCTTTATTCAATTATGATCAACGGGAATATTCCCCATACAAAACCTTCGCTGTTACGCAGCGGTTCAGCCGTGGCGCTCAACAACTGGATCGGATATGTCAAAAGAACGAGGAAGAAGAGGGGACAGGAGGATTTTGGGCGCGCGCGAAGCGCGAAGGGAGGGGGGAAGGGGGGGAAATGGGAGGAAAGGGCGGAAGGGGGGAAGGGGGAAAGGGGGGGGAAGGGGGGAAGGGGGGAAGGGGGGAAGGGGGAGAAGGGGTGGAAGGGGGGAAAGGGGGGGGGGGGGGGGAAGGCGGGGAAGGGGGTGGAAGAGGGGAAGGGGGGTTAGGTAGCGCAGGCTACAATTAACCATAAAGCCACCGGGTCGCCGATCAGAGGAGGGTCATTCTCGACCCCAGAGCTCTCGGTCTCTTTTTTGGGGCCGCGCAGGGTATGTTTCAACTGGCTTTCATTGTGACAAAATACCGTATTGCAGAATGTTGCAATTGGAAAGTATTTGAGTAAAAGAAGGACCAAAATTACATGATATTATACTGAAACAAAACAAATAAAAGCACGAGATTATATACATAACAAAACGATAAGCAACTAACTAATCGCATAAATTTTGTTATGTATGTTAGTGATTATATACATAACACAACGATAAGCAACGAGCTAAATCGTATAAATTAATTTCGTTACGTTTTCCATACATAACAAAACGATAAGCAACTAACTAATCGTATAAATTTCGTTATGTGTGTTAGTGATTATATACATAACAAAACGAAAAGCAACTAACTACTTGTTTAAATTTCGCTATGTATGTTAAGTGGGTTGAAACGTGTGCTAAGAAGTTGTTACAGTCATAATTTGGAAAATCAAGATAAAAAAATTAACCAATCAATTCGCTAGAACAACTTGCTTCAATCTCGAGGGACCGAGGGGTTTCCAAATATGGTACTAAGCAAAAAATGAATATTTGGAAGCTGTGAATGCGCGTTACACGTTTCCGAACCCACTTATGGGTTTCTGATGTTAGTAATTATATCCATAACAAAACGATAAGCAACTATTAAACTACTCACATGTTTAACTTTGATTTCGAATAAAGCAGGAAATAGAGGTCGAGGATAACACTAACGTCAAATACCACACAAGAAATGCACGGTTAGTGTGGCTAAACAATTTTATTTCGTTTGAACTCAAAATTGGTCCTTTTTGAAACACAATCAACGTTCGCGCTAGCCTGTGAACAGGCTTCTATTTGGGGAATTTGGTTAGGTTAAAATCGGCGAGCGAAGCGAGGACTGGGGAAGAGGGAAGGGGCGGCGAAGCCTGTGGACTCGCCTTTGATGCCGCCGTTCCATGATACCAGAGTCTGGTATCATGAGCTGATTGGTCAGATCACTTGGTGTTGACAGGTATGCGGTGATTGACGACACATGTTGACATCTGAAATGCCTGGCTCCCTAAATTTGCATAATTATTCCATTTGCTGGCTTAAATGATAAACAAACCTGGCGACTCGTCGCATGCAATTTTGAGAAAGCTTTGAGCGATTCGTTGCGAAATTTTTCGCATATACCGAGACTTAAAGAAGAGCAAAAGCTATGTCTAAAGTCTGTGGCAAAAAAGCAAGATGTTTTTGGAATTTTGCCGACTGGATTTACAAAACATTAACCATGCTGCAGATTATCTATATCTGTTGGATGCCAAATCAAACGCTATTACAAAACAACGAGGGTTTATCCTAGCTCCACTGAGACACCGCGACAACTCAACTACAGAACTTACTAAGGATCTAAAAATTATTGCAATAATTCATGATTTCATTGCAGTGTAATTATAGACTACGGCTTTTTGAGACTCGGAGCTAAGATGCCTATTACCGTGTGGCCGGAAACACTATAATCCACCGAGATCAAAAGGTCAATATCATCGAAGAGAACAAATTCATTACTGTGATCTAAAGGCGTAATTCTCTCTGAAGTATTACGAGGAAAGCTTTATACTTTAGGCTTTTAAATACTTTTTTGCGAAGAGTGGGAGTCGTGTTTAGCCAACAGAATAAAAACATGACAACTTGTTGACAATATAATAACATGATAATTACTAGGGGGTGGAACGGCGGCATCAAAGGCGAGTCCACAGGCTTCTTCCCCAGTTTGCGCTCGGAACCCAATTCCCCAAAAAGAAGCCTGTTCACAGGCTACGTTCGCGCTTGGGCTGCCCATTAAAATGCTTTACAAGGTGCAATGCATATGGAAAAGAGACATTGTCACGGGATTTTGTTGTGTTTTCATCAAAACTACACTAAATATTAGTAAACTAGAAATACGTGTCTCGCAGAACCTCGCGAAGCTCGGGGAGGATGCACTGCAAAATTTTAGCGATGTGGGAGGAAGAGATGGAATTTCTGATTTAAATGGAGAGGTTGGGTTGCTTGCTGGCAATGGCCCCAAAATTTAAAGTTGAGACATTTTCGTTCCCAGTCTCTTCCATTTAAATTGTACTTTCTAAAATAAAATAAATGAGAGCTGGTGCTGGTCAGTTTTGGGTTTCGAGCTGTGGGTCGCTGTAACTGCTATGGGACTGGGTACCAAACAATCCTCAGGCCCTTCCTCTCACCCCCCCCCCCCCCCCCCCCCCCCGCCCGCCACCTATCTTCATTAATTTTTGTCAGAAGGAAAATTGGTCTGAAAGTGAATGTATTATGTACTGTCATGGACATGGCTCCAGGACAATATGCAATGGTGTTCTGTTTATTTTGATTGTCTCAATTAAATTCCATTTTTGAAGCTTGTGAGTGCTATCTCCCAAATTAACCTGTTCCTTTTAGATGCTGCTATAGCTTTTGTTCTATATACTGGGTATCAAATAATTGGTAACCCAATTCTCTATTCACTTGAATGGTTAAGATCACAGGAGGTTAGTGCTGCTGTAAAGTGATGCTATCCAAAAAATAACAACTCAATGGTGAAAGCCGCATGAGATTCTCCAGCAGTTTGGATACTGGTCATGGGAATTACGAAATTGATTACAAAACATGAATATTCAAGATGAAGCAACAGATTTTCACAAATACTATAAGCAATGTATAGGGACCTGGATGGAGAATTCGTGGGTTAAGACCAGAACTAAGGCCTTCTTGACCAGTAAGCCCCTTTAAAAATCTCTAAATCAAAATTAATTTGTTGATGTACATTCTCCTTACTGGTGTCAATACAGTTCACATAGCCATATAACTACAGTGAATTTGTATTCAATTTTCACAGACAACTCATGTTGAAGGTGATCAGGTTCTCAATTTGCATAATCTATGTACTTGCTCGTACACTGATATTGTGAGGAGATTTAAGATACTGATCACCGTTCCAATACTAAATGTGAAGCAGTAATGTTGATGTGTCATGTGTTTATCTACATATATAAAGCTGCTACAGATCAGATGGTCATGATTGTTAACAGAAAATTGTTTTTTGCTAACAAAATGTTTTTATCCAAATTGTAAAGAGAAATTCTCCTTACTAAACCATTCGAATGTTATTTCTTATTGAACTATTTTATGAAGAATGCTGTAAACTCAAGATACCGTATACGTATACAAAGCACATTTCACTCACTGCAATCATGCCGTAAATGTTTAATTTCCACCTTTGTGATTTGTAGTTTTGATCATTTATCTGTAGTTTTGATCATTTAAAAAGTTCCTTAGTGACCTTAGTGAAAATATCAATAAACATCAAATTACAGAGAATAAAGAAAAATAAAGAGAATAATTTTTCAGTGTTTGATTATCCTCTCAGTAGTTAAGCCACTTAAAATCTTTTTTTTTGCAAAAGCCGGTGATTTGAGCTACATTTCTTAATCGCTCTTCTTCTCTGAGCCTTTCCTGTAATCAGTGTTTGCTTTTCCCTACCGTCTCAGGTATGAAAGATAAGACTTATTCGTCACGAGTATTTAGCTGATCGTGTATAATTTCTTGCCGCCTCTCGTTGCGTCTACAAACAGAATCATTTTGTCCAACACTTCCAGTCGGTGTCGCCTCTCCTGATCGGCTTCGTTCAGAATTCTAATAGCGGCAATCGGTCAAGGCGTTTGAACCTAGTCAAACGGTGTGCCTGGGCTGTTCGAAGTCTTTGTAATCTATGCTCTCGTCTCTTCGTTGCTCGATCGCGCTGAATTTCAAGTCACCGTTCAGCGGAGTTTCGGTGGTTAATTTTCTCGGACAAGGATTTCCAGCCACCTGTTGAAGCCAGCGTTGTTGTGTTTGCTGTTCTTTCTCATTTGCATCAGAAATTGGTTGTCATTTCACCAAGGGTAAACATTTTTTCACAGAGTAAACGGCCGTCGGAACGGCCGCCATTAATAAACATGAGAGTACGCCATTGTCAGCGGTCGCGATTTTTGTTGCCAGGCAACTGCCGGACACCATCAAGTATATAAATATATATATATATATATATATATAAATATATTTTTCGCTCGAATTCACGCGGCTCAGCTCCCGAGGGACGACAAATTTATTAACCTCGCTACGCTCGGGCCTTCGGCCCTCGCTTCGCGAGGAACTACCAGTTTGCTTATATGATCTGAGATCATGCATGGAGACGACAATACCGACTAATTACTCCAAGGAAGTACAAACCATAATACGTTTCTAGCGATTTTTCCAAGACACACGGGGAGAATCTTTTCTTTGAATCATGGCTGTATTAAACCAACCCTGTACGATATAAGGTACATGAAAAAGATGTGGAAAACCAGTTTACGGTTCAAACCCCCCACAATCTCCCAAATCAAGCATATCGTATCGAGGTTCTAGTTTTTAATCAACCAGTTTCGAATTGCAATGCTACGTAACCGCAACTTGATTATGGCGACAAGCACGTCGAACGATACAAAGCTGTAAACTTAGAATAGGGCATTTGCACGATGGCGTCATTTGACTACAACTACCAGAATTTATTTCGTTTTTCCTTTCTTATTTAAATTTTTTAATCCCAGTGCGGTTTAAATAACAATAGCCCTAATTTGCACAACAAAACAAAAAACTGAAGGATTCTGGTAGTTGTAGTCATATGACGTCATCGTGCAAATGGCCTATTGCTTTCCGCTAACAATCACTGACATATTTTCAATATCTGAACAGCCAATAGAAACACGCCTAGTTGCTTTAATTTGATTACCATATGGCACATATGCACTCATATATTTGATGTTTGTTCTCAACCTATGGTGTGTGCCAACAAATTGTTTCGAAACACTGTTTTTGCTTTTACTTTCAGTGTTAAATAGCCCTAAGCTTTGGCCCAAACAAAACTCGTTTTGAAAATGTGGGCAGAAGGTCTCCTCCTTACGGTTTTACTGTTTATCCCCTCAACTGAAGGACGGTAAGTATTCTCTTATTTTCTCCTTTCCCCCATAACTTTTACTTTAAGTTATTTAAGTCCTTCCAAACAAAAGCCCTTCATGTTTCTTTATCGTTTCAAAGCAATTGAAAGTAATTCTTTCCCAATTTCGTGAACTAATAAATTCGGATTAATCGATCGCTCGATATAGTTACAATCAGTGTCAAAAGTCGATGGAATGTCCTTCCCCCTTTTCCTCTATTTCAATGTTGGATCACACAATGAACCTGCGTATCCATCCAACAACATCGAAAGGTGGGAAGGGAGGGAACCACCGCAGTTATACACCATCCAACACCTAATGTTCCAAAGTTTTGTCATAAATTGCAGGTCGGTTAAGTTCCATTCAATTAGGCGATTTTCTTAACCTCTAAATTCATCACAAATTTAGAGAGTTCGTTAAAGTGCCTATGAAATGAAATTTATTTTTTGATGTATCGAAAGTTTCACCTTTTTAGACCTTGGAATAAAAGGTTTAAAGTGTTAGGGACGATGCGAAATGCTTTTTTTATGGTCTCAAAGTTAGGTTGTTGGCGCTAAAAAGTGGCTCCAATTTGTGCGCGGCCAAAACCAGTGTCATATTACACTGTGACGTAAATAGTTGTACAAACTGCTGCGGGAATATAGAGAACAAGGGAGCTGAAAAGAGACGTCGCTAGAGGTGGACCAATATTATGTGGCGAGCGGCCTCAAACATACGAGATATTAGAATTCTTCGATAACAGAGGGTGTAACAAAGCTTTATTTTGCTCCAGAGGAAAATAGGCCGGCGAAATACACGAAATTTGTTCGTCGACATCGGAAAGGGTACGTCAAGCGATGTTGTCAATGAAAGCGCTTATTGTTAAGATTAATATTATTTTGCAAAAGAAAATAACATTCCGGCCGGTGAGGCCGTTTAATCAAGCATAATTTTTCCAATCCTTATCCTGTTTGGAAGTTCCTTCAAGCCTCGGCTCGACTGGAGAGCCGTCGAAGTCAGCGAGGCCTACAAAAATATACTAACTCGATCGGCACTGACTGGCGAGTAATATAAATGTTTATACGGTATTCCGAATTATAAAATTCAAAGTGCAGCGACGCAAGTGTTCACTGGAAGGCGTCTATTCTACGGAACATCTATCAAAAATCTACACGTACAAATGCGTAAGACTATTCGAAACAAAATACATCGCTGAATCATTGCGTGTTCGATCAGATCAATTTTTATACAATGAAATATAAATCAGACATAAATGTAAACACGATACTTTGAACTCACTTACAAGCCGCCAAGTGGTTAAAATTTCCAGAAACGATCAATCGCTGGCAAGACACTGAACTAAGAAGCATAATTATTACGTATATACTTGAGTTCAAACATTTTGAATAAATAAAAAAATACGCTATCAAGGCACCTTGCCGCTAAAAATACACCATTCACATTCAATTCAGCAAGCCGCCTGAAAAACACCACCTCGGATATGCATAACATATCAGTATAATTTAGAAACTTTCAACTAGCAAGCCGCCAAGACATATCCTTCGCATTGAAAAAAGAACTTTAAGTAGACGAGCGAATTGCCAAGCCGATAAAATAAGTTCATAATCTCCACGCGCGATCAATGAACTTCAGAGAAGACCGGCCGAGTCGCTAATACGCTAATATCATGATTGTTTGTACTACAAATATATCGTTCGCGTTCGAAAAACGCTAGTCAACGAGCCACTAAAAAGAAATAACAAAAACGCCTCTGCGTTCAATAAGCTTACAACTCAACTGGCGAACCCACTGAGACGCTGTGCTCACTGAAATGTATACCTTTCACGTTCAATAATCTAAATGATCAAAGTCCGTCTTCTTCATGTTCACTTCCTTCGCTCAAGCGGCACAGTCGGTTCGTCTCGCTACGGCAAAACTACAGTGGACACGATCATTTCAGTTGATCAAGAGTGATCCGAAACTGATCCTCTTCACCTTCAGAGGACTGTAAAGAAACAAATTAGGCGCTGTCTGACATTTGTACAGCCAAAAACGTTGGCAAAATGACCATCACGCTAAAGGATTCCAAGGGAATTATAGCGTAAACAAACCAATGTGTCATACTATTTACGTAATTTACGTCATCACGCACGCCCACTCACCCCCAGGCTCTCCAAAAATTGGAGCCACTTTTTAACCGAAGTGACGCATCTTCGAGGGGCTAAAAAACCGATTTTCTTTCTTTTCCTCGGGAAATGATTATTGTTTTCGTTCTTTGGACATAATAAACTAATGAAAAACGAAGAAAAAAAATTCATTTCATAGGCACTTTAAACACTTATCTCAACACTAACTTCTATTTATCACGTTTAAAAACAAACATATTAAGTAATAAATCAGCTGGTCAGAGAGTGAAAACATGTTTACTTTTTAAACGCATATCCGGTCACCGTGGTAATTTTATCCGAATCTAGGCTCTCAACGGAATTTAAATTAAAGTTGCAAAAAATGTAGAATAAACCTTGCTATTTTCAGAAACTCTTGTGATTAAGAAATGGATTATAATGTTTGCTTTTTGCTTTTTTTTCTAATTGCTTTTAGTGTATTTCCATCATAACGCACGAGTAACTAAAATAGGTGTGAAATACCAGTTTGGTGAACAGAAAAGTGAATCCTCTTTCACTGGTATTCGCTGGTCTTTATATTCACTACTGTTCATCACTTGCCTAGAAACGCATGTAAGATTTATGATCAACAAAGCCAGCCAGATAATGACATTATTTGTTGTCATCCGTTCTTACTTGGGTCAATTAGGGCAACTTAGCACTGGTGACATGTTTTCCCGCGCTTGACACTAGCTAGCTAGTTACATGTTTTCTCGCGCTTGGCACTAGCTAGCTAGTTACGTGTTTTCCCGCGCTTGGCACTAGCTAGCTAGTTACATGTTTTCCCGCGCTTGGCACTGGCTAGCTAGTTACGTGTTTTCCCGCGCTTGACACTAGCTAGCTACTTACATGTTTTCCCGCGCTTGATACTAGCTAGCTAGTTACATGATTTCCCGCGCTTGACATTTAATAGCAAGCTAGTTACAAGTTTTCCCGCGCTTGGCACTAGCTAGCTAGTTACATGTTTTCCCGGGAAGGGGATCAAGGCTCAGGTATGGGTTACCTTCAAACACTTCAAATACCAATTTAAATATCACATATTTTACTCTGAATGCATTAATTCATACAGCCAAACCTCCGGTAAGCGACCACCGACCACCTAAAATGCAAAGCCAAGCTAGGTGGTCACTTACGAGAGGTCAAACCACAGGAGGTTTTAACTTTGAATCATATGAATTTCAACGTACAAAGCACCCATCAGCACAAAATATTGTATCACATTGGAGTTGTAATGCAAAGCACACAATTTTCGTTTTATTGGACATGAATGTGACTCGTATTAATTCAATCTGCGTCTAAAGTGACATCAAAATATGGGCAAGTCCGAGGTAACAAACAATAGGTAACAAGGTAACAATCAAATCACCATCGTTGAAAGTGGCCGTGGTCGCTTACAAGAAGCTAAGTGGTCGCTTACGTGAGGTGTCCACTTACGAGAGGTTTCGACTACCGTAGTGGATTTGACTGGAAGAAATTTGGTATTTTGGAAAAGCGGTCTCTTAGGAGAGGTGGTCGCTTGCGAGAGGTGGTCGCTTAGGAGAGGTGGTCGCTTAGGAGAGGTGGTCGCTTAGGAGAGGTGGTCGCTTAGGAGAGTTGGTCGCTTAAGGAGAGGTGGTCGCTTGCGAGAGGTGGTCGCTTAGGAGAGGTGGTCGCTTAGGAGAGGTGGTCGCTTAGGAGAGGTGGTCGCTTAGGAGAGATGGTCGCTTAAAGAGAGGTGGTCGCTTAGGAGAGGTGGTGGCTTAGGAGAGGTGATCGCTTAGGAGAGGTGGTCGCTTAGGAGAGGTGGTCGCTTAGGAGAGGTGGTCGCTTAGGAGAGGTGGTCGCTTAGGAGAGGTGGTCGCTTAGGAGAGGTGGTCGCTTAAGAGAGGTGGTCGCTTAAGAGAGGTGATCTCTTAGGAGAGGTGGTCGCTTAGGAGAGGTGGTCGCTTAGGAGAAGTGGTCGCTTAAGAGAGGTGGTATCTTAGGAGAGGTGGTCGCTTAGGAGAGGTGGTCGCTTAGGAGAGGTGGTCGCTTAGTAGAGGTGGTCGCTTAGGAGAGGTGGTCGCTTAGGAGAGGTGGTCGCTTAAGAGAGGTGGTCGCTTAAGAGAGGTGGTCGCTTAGGAGAGGTGGTCGCACATGGAGGTTCAACTGCACGATGGTTCATATCCGTAACAACGAAGCTGAAAATGTGTTAATTTTTCGTTAAAACTGGTTTCATACATTAGGAGAATGGTCGCTTAGGAGAGGTGGTCGCTTAAGAGAGGTGGTCGCTTAAGAGAGGTGATCTCTTAGGAGAGGTGGTCGCTTAGGAGAGGTGGTCGCTTAGGAGAAGTGGTCGCTTAAGAGAGGTGGTATCTTAGGAGAGGTGGTCGCTTAGGAGAGTTGGTCGCTTAAGGAGAGGTGGTCGCTTGCGAGAGGTGGTCGCTTAGGAGAGGTGGTCGCTTAGGAGAGGTGGTCGCTTAGGAGAGGTGGTCGCTTAGGAGAGATGGTCGCTTAAAGAGAGGTGGTCGCTTAGGAGAGGTGGTGGCTTAGGAGAGGTGATCGCTTAGGAGAGGTGGTCGCTTAGGAGAGGTGGTCGCTTAGGAGAGGTGGTCGCTTAGGAGAGGTGGTCGCTTAGGAGAGGTGGTCGCTTAGGAGAGGTGGTCGCTTAAGAGAGGTGGTCGCTTAAGAGAGGTGATCTCTTAGGAGAGGTGGTCGCTTAGGAGAGGTGGTCGCTTAGGAGAAGTGGTCGCTTAAGAGAGGTGGTATCTTAGGAGAGGTGGTCGCTTAGGAGAGGTGGTCGCTTAGGAGAGGTGGTCGCTTAGTAGAGGTGGTCGCTTAGGAGAGGTGGTCGCTTAGGAGAGGTGGTCGCTTAAGAGAGGTGGTCGCTTAAGAGAGGTGGTCGCTTAAGAGAGGTGGTCGCTTAGGAGAGGTGGTCGCACATGGAGGTTCAACTGCACGATGGTTCATATCCGTAACAACGAAGCTGAAAATGTGTTAATTTTTCGTTAAAACTGGTTTCATACATTAGGAGAGGTGGTCGCTTAGGAGAGGTGGTCGCTTAGGAGAGATGGTCGCTTAAAGATAGGTGGTCGCTTAGGAGAGGTGGTGGCTTAGGAGAGGTGATCGCTCAGGAGAGGTGGTCGCTTAGGAGAGGTGGTCGCTTAGGAGAGGTGGTCGCTTAGGAGAGGTGGTCGCTTAGGAGAGGTGGTCGCTTAGGAGAGGTGGTCGCTTAGGAGAGGTGGTCGCTTAAGAGAGGTGGTCGCTTAAGAGAGGTGGTCGCTTAAGAGAGGTGATCTCTTAGGAGAGGTGGTCGCTTAGGAGAGGTGGTCGGTTAGGAGAGGTGGTCGCTTAAGAGGTGGTATCTTAGGAGAGGTGGTCGCTTAGGAGAGGTGGTCGCTTAGGAGAGGTGGTCGCTTAGGAGAGGTGGTCGCTTAGTAGAGGTGGTCGCTTAGGAGAGGTGGTCGCTTAGGAGAGGTGGTCGCTTAAGAGAGGTGGTCGCTTAGGAGAGGTGGTCGCTTAAGAGAGGTGGTCGCTTAAGAGAGGTGATCTCTTAGGAGAGGTGGTCGCTTAGGAGAGGTGGTCGCTTAGGAGAAGTGGTCGCTTAAGAGAGGTGGTATCTTAGGAGAGGTGGTCGCTTAGGAGAGTTGGTCGCTTAAGGAGAGGTGGTCGCTTGCGAGAGGTGGTCGCTTAGGAGAGGTGGTCGCTTAGGAGAGGTGGTCGCTTAGGAGAGGTGGTCGCTTAGGAGAGATGGTCGCTTAAAGAGAGGTGGTCGCTTAGGAGAGGTGGTGGCTTAGGAGAGGTGATCGCTTAGGAGAGGTGGTCGCTTAGGAGAGGTGGTCGGTTAGGAGAGGTGGTCGCTTAAGAGGTGGTATCTTAGGAGAGGTGGTCGCTTAGGAGAGGTGGTCGCTTAGGAGAGGTGGTCGCTTAGGAGAGGTGGTCGCTTAGTAGAGGTGGTCGCTTAGGAGAGGTGGTCGCTTAAGAGAGGTGGTCGCTTAGGAGAGGTGGTCGCTTAAGAGAGGTGGTCGCTTAAGAGAGGTGATCTCTTAGGAGAGGTGGTCGCTTAGGAGAGGTGGTCGCTTAGGAGAAGTGGTCGCTTAAGAGAGGTGGTATCTTAGGAGAGGTGGTCGCTTAGGAGAGTTGGTCGCTTAAGGAGAGGTGGTCGCTTGCGAGAGGTGGTCGCTTAGGAGAGGTGGTCGCTTAGGAGAGGTGGTCGCTTAGGAGAGGTGGTCGCTTAGGAGAGATGGTCGCTTAAAGAGAGGTGGTCGCTTAGGAGAGGTGGTGGCTTAGGAGAGGTGATCGCTTAGGAGAGGTGGTCGCTTAGGAGAGGTGGTCGCTTAGGAGAGGTGGTCGCTTAGGAGAGGTGGTCGCTTAGGAGAGGTGGTCGCTTAGGAGAGGTGGTCGCTTAAGAGAGGTGGTCGCTTAAGAGAGGTGATCTCTTAGGAGAGGTGGTCGCTTAGGAGAGGTGGTCGCTTAGGAGAAGTGGTCGCTTAAGAGAGGTGGTATCTTAGGAGAGGTGGTCGCTTAGGAGAGGTGGTCGCTTAGGAGAGGTGGTCGCTTAGTAGAGGTGGTCGCTTAGGAGAGGTGGTCGCTTAGGAGAGGTGGTCGCTTAAGAGAGGTGGTCGCTTAAGAGAGGTGGTCGCTTAAGAGAGGTGGTCGCTTAGGAGAGGTGGTCGCACATGGAGGTTCAACTGCACGATGGTTCATATCCGTAACAACGAAGCTGAAAATGTGTTAATTTTTCGTTAAAACTGGTTTCATACATTAGGAGAGGTGGTCGCTTAGGAGAGGTGGTCGCTTAGGAGAGATGGTCGCCTAAAGATAGGTGGTCGCTTAGGAGAGGTGGTGGCTTAGGAGAGGTGATCGCTCAGGAGAGGTGGTCGCTTAGGAGAGGTGGTCGCTTAGGAGAGGTGGTCGCTTAGGAGAGGTGGTCGCTTAGGAGAGGTGGTCGCTTAGGAGAGGTGGTCGCTTAGGAGAGGTGGTCGCTTAAGAGAGGTGGTCGCTTAAGAGAGGTGGTCGCTTAAGAGAGGTGATCTCTTAGGAGAGGTGGTCGCTTAGGAGAGGTGGTCGGTTAGGAGAGGTGGTCGCTTAAGAGGTGGTATCTTAGGAGAGGTGGTCGCTTAGGAGAGGTGGTCGCTTAGGAGAGGTGGTCGCTTAGGAGAGGTGGTCGCTTAGTAGAGGTGGTCGCTTAGGAGAGGTGGTCGCTTAGGAGAGGTGGTCGCTTAAGAGAGGTGGTCGCTTAGGAGAGGTGGTCGCCCCTGGAGGTTCAACTACACGATGGTTCATATCCGTAACAACGAAGCTGAAAATGTGTTAATTTTTCGTTAAAACTGGTTTCATACATTTTGAATTTAAAATACGTTGCTTATGAATCTTGAGACTGATTTGTCTACACCTTGCCTTTGAGAAAATTATTCTAAATTGGATTTTTAGGATGACAAGCAATAATAACAAACAATGGTAATGCAGGGCGCTCTTCATAAACACTACAAACTGCCTAAAAAACCTGAAGTGCATTATTTCTCCCAAAGTCGGAAGCCTTGCACACCAATTTCTACGACCATTAAAACATTTTGCATTTATTTTTTTACTCACGAAAAGTGGAATACGAGTTCGCCGTGATTTAGGTGGTGTCTGTCAAAACATGTGGAATGCAGCTGGGAATAACATGGTCGTAGGGACGGACATGACGGTAGACGCATCTCCCTCGGCTAAGAATTTGTTCACTTTAACTGCTTCCGGCCAATCTAAACTCACGAAGCCTGTATACGCCAGATTCAAAGGTAAAAGCTCTAAGTTTACTATTTGCTAGACTAATTAATTCTCTTGCAGTTTTCTCTGTCATCGTCACAATAGTTCATGGCTTCGAGAAGCATTTGACCGAATTTCAACCAACGGAAAGCAACACAATCAGCCGGCAATGGGAACTAAAAAAAACCGACTGAACAATTGCATTGGAATCCCGGCCCTCTGAGAAACCACAGTAACTCGCCTGGCTTAACTTTGCCATAGCGCAAACAATACCACCACCTACTGGGCACCCACGCGGGCTAAATGTGTGGCAGAGCCGGCAGGGAGCCCCATACAAAATTGACACGCTGTGGAGGGAGCGTCGTACCTTTTAGGGGTTAAAATTCTTAGTTCGGTACAGGACCACTAACGGTGTTTGAATCTAACTAGCATACGTGTAGCTCCCGTTTTTCCTCGGGGGAGGGGGGAGGGGGGGGGGGGGGGGGGGGGGCGGGTGGCGGGCGGGGCTGGTAATTTTATGCTGACAGGAACAACTTTACATCTTAGGGAGTCTTGTAGGGGTTTACTTTAAAATTTTTGGCGATCACCTGCGTCAAATTTATTTGGGAGTCTCCGCCCCCCCGCTCTCCCCTTCCCCCTTCCCCCATTTCCCCCGAGATGCCGGCACGCCGAGCTTTCTCAGCAACTTGTGTCGCAATGTTGTTGATAATTATATAAAACAAACTGCACCAATTAAACATTGATTAATATCACTCCTTAAATTATTTCGGCTAACTTTCGCCTTGTTTGTACGCCTCTTTTTTTCTTGAAGTTCTGCTAGATAACTACATTTCAGACGAGACAAAGCCCGAAATCCCAGCCGCACAGAAGACACAAGAGGAAGAAAGTTTTATCAACACTATTGCCGTTGAAGGTGGACCTGTGGATATTGCTTTTAAGTACTTAAAAGCGAATGGAAAAACTACAGCAGCAGTAAGATTAATTAAATAAATTCTCATATAAAATAAATCATATCTGGCAGTTTTGATAAAACAAGTTCATATCGCTCCCTTTGGGGAGCATGTGTCTGCTGCACGCTGCTAAATATTTGAATGTACAGTTTATTCAACCTATATTCTTCTTTTGTAATTTTTGGGTCTACCCCTGATAGTTTTCTAAGTTGAAGACCAACTTTGTTAGGCCAACTTTGTTAGGTCTCTATTAGGTCTATTATCACCTGGCCCCGGTTGTTCAAAAGGTGGATAGCGCTATCCACCGGATAAATCACTGTCCAGTGGATAACACAAAGGATTTTTTTAAGACTTATCTACTGGAATGTGATTTATCCGGTGGATAGCGCTGTCCACCTTTTGAACAACCGAGGCTTGGTCAGGGTAGCAATGAAATATTCTTCACCCAGGCGGCTGTCACGCGCGGCCTTTTTATCGTCCTGTCTGATCGTCTTCGGCCGGGAGATGGAAGGGGTGAAAGTCGGTGTGGAGGGGTAGGGGGAGTCCCACACCCTTGGGCGCATCTTTTGCCTCGCCCCATTCCACGGTTTAACCCAACGTTCGTCCCTTCCCAATTAAAATACATAGGCTTAACCGACTGTATGTCAACTCACTTAACCACCAAGGGCGATGATGGAGCAGTTTTATCAATAACATGCAGCGTAACTTTATTATATCAGGAGCCGTATTGATGGGCTTCTGATTACAGCTGTTTCGAGAAAGGTTGTCGGAAAAAGCGCAAAAGTGCACGCGACAATCCCGAAAAATAATATGGGATATGATCAATGAATTTTAATAAGTCAAATAAATACGTGAAACCCGCGATACCTCGTCCGTACAGGGACGATCTTAGATGGCGAGCCATTGGGATAAATGAGTTTTTAGGATATAGCGTGGATGACTACCCACAATACCTTTCTGGATTGTCGCGTGCACTTTTACGCTTTTTTCCGACAACCTTTCTCGAAACAGCTGTATACTCGTCACGATGATGTATTAAAAATGATGAAAAATCGGAACCGAAGTGACTCGATCTGTGAGCGTTTGCTTGAGTGAAAGTTTGTTTTGCTTATTTGTATACTAAGAAGAGTTAAACAAATGACTTTCTAATTGTACAATAATTTCAACAGGACTTAAACGCATTCAAGGGAGTATTAAAGACCATGTGGTTCACAAAATACGCTAAAGGAGGCAGCACCCCCCATTATTCCGGATTTGAGCATACATTTGTTGGTAAAGTAATAACTAGATTAAGATTAAGTTATAATAGACAACTTTTACATTTTACATTTAAGTAATTATAGACAACTTTTACATTTAGTTACAGCCATGCTCCGTCACGCGTGACCAGTATTTTTGAAAATTAAATGGAGTTTTCAATATTACGCGTCGGTTTTGAAAATTCATTCCGAGATTCGGAATTCCCGTGAGAATTTTACCGCATTTTCGGAAACAAAGAGCAACAAAATATCATTTTGTTTGAAATGTTACATATCCTAACAATATTAGGTTTTTTTATGCGTGCAGCGAAGTTATTTTCCGTTAATTTGTCACTTTCAAAGTGTTTTCCACAGAGATCTTCAAGGTTTCATTCAAATCTCGGACGTTACAAAGAAATATTCAAATGTTCATTTCATTCTCTAGATTACTGGTCACGCGTGACGGAGCATGGCTGTAATAACTATTTTAATTCGTAATTATTTTTAATTATAGCTTTACTTAAATTTATACACTTCCAATGAAGTTTTATTTTGTATCCTTCGGGGCTTTATTATTTCGTGGCGTACCTGACCACGTTAAATAAAGGATTGATTGATTGATTTAATTGTTTACTTGCTTTTTTTCTTTTTTATGATTATGAATTGATATGATTGACATGATGAGTTATTTTTGACTGACTATAAGAGCCACGATGTATGGTAGTCCATTTGCATGTGACGTCACGGCGGCCATATTGGTGTCCCAAAACAATGAAATGGCGGCCATATTGGTATCCTAAATGAATTCTGTGGGACTTTAGCTCTATTCTTATTTAAACATTTCCCATTGTTTTAGCACTCCAGTATAGTCACGTGATTGAAAACACCCCATAACACATCTATTATACACCTAATTGAAGAAACGTTGTCGGAGACTGAAGTATAAACCACAAACCACACGACATAACGGAATTCTGGGAACAAGGCAAATGAGGCTCGCTAACATTCCATTTATTGATGTTTATGATCTATTCCTTCCTAAAAAATTTTCGGAGGATGAATGAAAGAATACTGTGTTATAACAATGTGCAATTTATCTGAGAAACAATATTTTTTCGCTTCCCGGAAAATTTTTCGGCCGTATCGGTCATGATCTATAATTTTTACCCGACAAAGTTTTTTTGAATCAGGTGTATGACATATGCATTTCTCTTTTCGACAGTCTAATGTGGGACATTGACTTGGGTTTTTACTAATGAAATACTAACAGTACCACAGCAATTAACAGTCAGTTCAGGCAGCTGTATGGCTTGTACCATGTCACATAATTCCTTGCATGAGCCTCTCTACCAATGTTCAGTCAGTTTTAGTAAAAATCACACTTTTGATCCAGACAAAAATGCCCAAATCTGCGTGATCTTCCTAGAGATACAAACTAGGGAAACTGAATAGACCATACAAGCGGGGACGCGAGTAAAAAAAGGTCAAAGGTCTCCGTGGGGTGAAATAGGGTTCGCATGACGTTGAACACATTTGTTTATTTTGTCTAATATTTGTCCTTGAACTAAATATGGCTTCATATTCAAACAGTATTTGTCTTGCATTTATCAGGGACAAATATGATAACATATTTGTCACACATTTGTCGTCTTCGCGACCAGGACAAATGTAACACCAGATTTGTCTCATATTTGTCCTAGAGCCAAATGTGGTGAAATCCATTATTTCATCCATTGACTGATGGCGCAAATTTCATGAAAGTGTCTCGAAAGGCTTACATGAACCCAGCCCTTGAATGAATGTGATACTAGCCAAACCACAAGACCGAGGATTAGATATATTTAATATCCCTTATTCTTATTGAACAGCAATACGGTTTGTTTCACGTAGGAAGAGCTTGCCCACTAGTTTATTGTGCATTAGTATGTATTGGATACTAGGGTAACAACTTATTGTTACTACCCAATTATTTTTGATACACGTTATATCGTTATATAGAAAGATAAGATTAAGAGATGTGTACCCATATGCCTTAAATTTTCGCGTATCGTAAAAGGTTCGCAAAAATCAAACCCGAAACAAATGTAGGCGGCTGATACCATACCTAGCCTACCCTACTCTTGATTAACTTTTCTCCTAGCTTTACCCCCTTTACTTTGAACACAACTTTTTTTATATATTTTTAATTTCAACTTCAAACAGGAAGGTTTTAAAAGGGCATAGCTTTTGAGATCTAGAAAAACAAACGTTTATATTGGTACACACCTAAGTACAAATAATTCCGATAACTCCTTTTTGTACTTGGCTTATTGATATAGAAATATTGCGAAAACAGCCTCGCATCCAGTCGTCTATCTTATAATGTAAATTAGAGCGCAAGGGACAGCGGGAACGTGAAAGAGGGACAGACGCTTTCTGTCTTTCACCTTCCCATGATGCCTCGCTCTTCGCTTGCGTCCAGTCGCTCACACAATGTGTTTCACTTCTCGCGCGACCTTTCGTAGGGCTTGCAGAGATGGCTGACGCGAAAATGTAGCCGAAATTTAAAGGCATTAATTTAAAGGCATTAATTAGGGTATTGGAAAGTTGCAATCGGTGAAATGTTCAGTTGACATCGCGAGCAAGAATCAGTAGGCGGTAAACTAAGTATCAGGAATGATGCCTATGATCCAAAATGCTAACCAGCCTTAACCAGGCCTGCAACATTTTAAATCAAGAAACTGCTTGCAGTCACGCTTTGAATAGTTGAGCGGGCGAGCGAAAGTAATGCGGTGCGAACCGAGGGGCGCCGTTTCTCCTCAGCTCGTTTACTCGCTCTAGTCTCGCCGAGCTTGTTTTCGTAATTAGCTCGCCTGCTCGACTGACTGAAAAGGTACAGCTAGCTAGCAGTCTACATTTTAAATTAAAGGGCGCTGTTGTTCTTCAGGTGAATTGGGCCTTGCAAAAGGCAAAACTGTAGTGAAGGGTCTTCACAACTGGTATCAGTTTTACCTCGAACAATTGGCGGGAAGACTGGTTTACATTCCACCCCCAAAGAATGTCGTTGATACCACTAAAAAGGTGAGGCTGACCTAGAAAAAAGGTTGTTACATGAGACCAGTGAACCCCTAACTGTCACTGCTACTAGTCATTCACTCTCCCTTATCCTCGTAACGCCAGCTGGTGCAAAGAGTGACACTACTGACACACATCCTCTTACTCTCCCAGCCCCCGACTTTTTCGCTAAACAACAATGGCGGCCAAAACATATGAGTAAACCAACTTTAAAATCAGCACCCGCCCATAAAAAAATGCCTGCACTACCAGTAAGGGTCACTGCTTCAAAACAAAAATTTTCTAATGAGAAGTTGAAAAGAAACCCGCAAATATGTTTCTGGTTAGAGGCGTTGTTATTACTTTTGGTTGCATGTAATATATGATAAAATACAAAATAAACAATTGAATCCCCTTGAGTGACCTTTTCCTTCCCGTACCCGCGTAAGCGACCCCCTTTATAAAATCCTTAAGTTCTCAGACGTCAAACAATAAAAAGTTCACCCCTTTAATCAGCACATGTCTAGTAGCTGCTCATTTATCTTGAGATATGTTTGAAGAACGTTTGGTGAGAATCGGTTGCTATGCTATCTTTTGGAAATAGCTGTATTCTTTCAGCCGTCTACTGTAAATAGCATTTCCTAGTATTTTAAATTGTAATATTGTCGTAATAATGTTTCCTTTTAGCCAATGGTAATAAATAAAGTCATTATAACTATACTCTTGTATATATTATTATTATTATTATTATTATTATTATTATTATTATTATTATTATCAACAACCCAAGGGGGGAGGGGTGTGTGTGTTTGCAACCACACGGTGGGGGTAAAAGTTAGTTTACGTTTACATCCGAGGGTTAAATATCATGCAGTAATTAGTTTATTATAAAGTGTTTGGATTTTTTGCAGCCACCATTTATAAACGTCCAATTTACGTGGAACGGTGCGAGTAAGCCACCAGGCAGCAGTTTCTACGTTGGAACAAGCCCTGTATTTGAGGTAGCTTTGTACACGGTGTGTTTCTTTGGGGAGCCAGGTGACTGCACCTGCAGTATTGACAGAAAGCAGGTCATGATAAAGACAATCAACTTCAAAAATGCTGGAATGGTGCTTACCTCGTATCCTGTGGCATAGCTCTTCTGATTGGCTCCTTTCGCCGACATAACATTCATTAGCATTATATTATTCCCAATGTCTTATGAGATCTCAATATCTCATTACAGGAGCCCATAAAGGCTCCTGTTCATTATTATTAATGTTGCATCATTGTGAAATGAAAAACAATAAAGTGAAATTAAACAAAAATCGGTGGTTTTAGCCTGTTCCAGGCGTTCAGATAGTGGGGAAAGCGCGAATCAGTGTTGGGGAGGGCGCGAAGAAAAGCGAGCGAAAAAATGTGGGGAGACGAGCTTCCTCTTCCCAGTCTCCTCACATTTTTTTCAATCGCTTTTCTTCGCGCCTTTCCCAACAATTCGCGCTTTCCCCACATCTGAACGCCTGGAACAGGCTACGGCGATTTTGGCTCTCCAAGTTTAATGTCTCTGCAGAGTCTAGAGTAAGCGCTATTTTTGGAAATTTGGTAGCCTGCGTATTATAAACCAGTACCCATGCCAGTTCCCTTCTCTCTTCAAAACTACATGGGTACAAAAATCTACGACATTACTACATTTCAATTTAGTTTGTAACTGCTCTTGGAGAAGGTATCGAGTTTGGGATCCGAAACCGTGACAGTTTCAAATTGTCTCGATACTCTAGCGTGAATAAGAGTTTGTAAGCTTCGTGCATCTTATTCGTAAGCATTAAAACAAAATAAACTGTGATGAAAAATGCCCTTGATTTACCCTCGGTAACTACAACCCTGGCCAATACCTCTTGGGACACTCACTGAAATTACACGCAAAAATACGCTTCCCTAATATATTTTTATCCTACTAGTCAGTATGCTTCTGAATGTCGTTATCACATGCCATTTCAGTCCTCCCCCCTCCCCATAGCAATGTTTATTGCCGTGAAAACAATTTGTTACCCGTGAGGTCAACATTGCACTGGGGAGGGGGAAGGGGGAATGCTTAAAATTGCAGAGTTATTTCGGAAGTGTCCCAAGAGTATTGGCCAGGGTTGTAGTTTTCTTTGGCATCATTTGTTATCATTCTGTGTATGATACTGATTTTTATCGATAGTTTCGATACCGTGGGAAAAAGTGAAAATACTGCCACTGATAAATGAACACTGACCCATATAAAGAAACGCTGGCCCATATAAAGAAACGCTGGTCCATATAAAGAAACGCTGGCCCATATAAAGAAACGCTGGCCCATATAAAGAAACGCTGGTCCATATAAAGTAACACTGGCCCCGAGATAAGCTACCCATTGGATAAGATATGAACTTTCTTTCCTTTTTTTTGGAAATCGTGATATTCACATTCCGCAAATAAATTAGATCAAAGAATGCACAAATCTAAACTGGGCTTAACTAGTAATCGGATAAGATGTTAAGGAATTTGACGCCTGAAAAGAAAACTGTTTGCCTATGCTATTTTCAGTATCTGCTAATAGTATTTTTTATGCCATTGGAGAAGGTTTTATGTGTCTCGTTGCAGTTCTTCTTACCGCGTTCAAGGAATTTTTATTATGACAGAGCTTTACTACATTCGCATTAGATTTGTTCCAGCAGCTATTCAGCTGCCAGCATTCGTAGAGGGTGAGCTAAAGAACACATTTCTATTCGCGTACATCAGGAAATATAATAACAAGGCTTAGCCTGTGGAAAGGATTTTTTTTCTTAAAAATTACTTTAAAAGAAGATGAGATAAAAAAATGTTATTTTTAACACGTATAATCAGTTTTTTTTTTAATCATAACTCATTATTCGGAGAGCCCGCAAATTTAAGACTCTCTTGTCAGCGTTCATTAGCATAATTTAAATATTTTATGCATATGCAAACAACTGCTTCGCATCGCGTGTTGAGCGGGTTTTGTTGTCACCTCTTGTATTAATCTGCATTCATACACCGTTCCTCGTCGCACTTTTCGCTTTGAACGAAATGTTAGGTGCTCGACTAAGGAATGCCACAACCTTTGTGGTCGCTGGTTTGGCGGGATCGGCAGCCCTGTACGGATATCAAGCAAGATTTTCGACAGGTAACGAGAACAAATGTTGTTTTAGTTTCGGAATATATTCTTGACGCATTCTTGCATCCATATTGACGCCCCGGTTGCCAAAAAATAGGTAAAGGTGCTTTTGAATGGGACTGGATCAAAATACATTGATTATGGTAGCCTTAAGTGCTTTCAATTTGCATGTGCTTACAATCTGTGCTATTACACTAATCAAGTCACGCGCGCGTACGAGTTTCGACAGCAAATATTACTCTGTGTTCTAAAATTATAGATATTTAGTTTTTCATTATAACTCTGGGACTAAATTTACATTCTCCTAAAATTGTGTTTCCAGACCGGACTTTCAAGGCTTGTAATCCCGTGTTTAACCTTGCGTGACCTACTGGCAAGCGATAGCACCGCCTTGTTTATAATCATAGCCTTTACGCGAAAACTTACAAAGCGTTGTATTGTTTACCCTGCTGACATGCAAATTTGACAAACTGTTTTCTTACAGAGTTTTGTATTTTTTAACCTGCCAAAATGCAAAGTTGTAAAACAACTCTCTTCGGTCATTTTATAGAGCATAATTTAATTAATAATAACGACAAACTCAAAAGCTGTTTTCATTTGAATGGCTACACATCAGGATTTTATCCAAAGATCAGAAGTTAGGATCTCGTTGACTGAAGGCTTCACAAAGGCACTCTCTTCCTCCCTAATTGATTTTACTAAAAAAAATCGTTAATGAGAACAAAGCAGGAACAAACGTTTAAAACTATAAAGCAGACTTTGATGAAAGGGCTTCTTATTTCTTTAGATCATATAAACTAATTTGTTACTTAAAACATAAGGATTACGTACATGTATATATTTAGATGCTGTGCTGTGTTAATGTAGTTACTGGCTTTGCACGCAAACTATTCTGTCTAAACCGTAGTAATAAAATCTTCTGGCACATAAAGCGGCCCCGGATTACCGGATTTTGTGTGACAAACTGAGTAAGAAGCAACATGCAGATAACTTACTATAAAGGACTGTAACATGCACATTCATGTATCATTGGAGGGCAGTACGCAGCTCTTACAAGGTCTTCTCTGATTTGCTGAGAAAACAATAGAACAAACAATGGACCCTAGCCCCTGTATCAGTGAGTACATCCCTTTTTATTCATCATTAAAGTTAATCTCTGCTAAATTAATTATTTTATCCCTCACCTGTACTGAGGCATGTACACACATGATCTGATTATATCAGTGTAAGCATCGGGGGTTTTAACTTTTCATAATGTTCGTTGATAGTTGTAACTTCATTTGACCGCAACAGATTACTTACTTAAAGGCCCACCTTCACCCAAAAGACGTTGCGGTCGTTTGTTTTTGTTTTGAAAGGCTCCATTGTTCATACGCGTGATCTGGTTGGTTGCACGCATTCAAGGGTAAATTTCGTGTTAACACGAAATTCAGCACAGAAAGTGATCACGGTACGCACAGCATTTTGGGTTAAGGTGGGCCTTTTAATGGGGTTGTCATGGAGATAACCACGCACTCTATTGCCACGCACTTTATTGCCACACACCATACTAATGCCCCTCTGTACTAATGCCCCTCCACATCACTAATTGTCTTTTTCGTACCACAGCTGTTCACGCAAAACATGAAAGCCTGAAAGATTTCAAAGAGACACGTGTTCTCGTTATTGGAGGTGGTTATGGTGGAATTGGTGCAGCTAACAAGTTAAAGGATCAGTGCAAACTCACATTAATCGACGCCAGAGATGCATTTCACCACAACATGGGTGCACAGAGGTCATCAGTTGAAGCAGGTGCCTTAAAGGGACACTGTCCCACCGAAATAGCAAAATTTCGCTTAGCTTATTTCCACGTTAAATCGCCAATTAAATGCCAACAAATGTACAACTTAGTTGGATCAAAAGATTCTATTCTTGGTTTTCACTTACGTCATATCAAAATTCAGAGGCATTAAACAATAGATTTCGTTTCCAATATGCGTATGGAATTGCAGATAGTTTAAAACTACACATCTTGGCCAAATTTTGAAGCGCAAAAGCATTTAGTTCAAGAGCTATAGGCGAACGGGTTTTAGACATTTTTTATAGTAAGAAATGTATGGAGCGGCCATCTTTGTGCCCCACTCAGGGGCACAAACATGGCGGCCAAAAATTAATTACGCCAAAAATCAAGTAAAAAATATTGTATTTGCTACAAGCTCCATTAATTCGGGTTATAAGCACTTATAATGCAAACAATAACATCAGCTGATTCAATTTTGTTTATTTTCACGGCTTACCGTATTTTCTCGATTAAACGCCGGGCCCCGAATAAACGCCGGGTATAATAGAGGAAGTTGTAAGTAAGCCCCTCAAACGTTTATTTGTGGTATAATAAACTTAAGATTTAAGGGCAAGGTACACGGCTGCCAAGAAAAACGAATAATAACCCTTTTTAAAAAAATGGCGGGCGAGAAAAAACTGCCGATTCAAAGAAACGCCGGGTCCACAAGGCCAAGTTTGAAATAAACGCCGGGGGCGTTTAATTGAGAAAATACGGTATCTGAAATAGCGTGACGAATTGCGTGACACATTTAAAACCTTTATAAATCGGAAGCAAAACATCGTTAAAACCTGAAACTCTTTGTGAAAGATTATAACACTGGTATCCACATACCATGTTAGAAACAGCTTTGTAGGATGTATACTTTAGATTTTTGAAGTTTTGCGACGTCATGTGAAAACCAAGAATATAGCAAACCAAAAGCAATACTGAGTTTAGAGATAAAGTGCAGGATTGCAAGGATTGAAGTGAATTACAGTTCATGAAATTTGATTTTTGACAGGCGGTCAAGAAATCAAACTTGTCATTCTTGTGAAATTTTGATTTTTGTAGCCGTTATTTTGGCTGTTTAATTCATATTTTTTTGACTTTTGGCGATGGTTTCTTCCACTTTCAAGATAAAACACAGGAAATAGTTGTCGAAGAAGTGAAAAAGCAAACAAGCAACAATGCCACAGCTGTAAAAATAATTATTTTTCGACGTTTGTGAATATTGTAATAAATATTGGGAGAAAATTGCCTAAATGATTATTGTTAGAGGCGAAACACCCGGTGATGAAGATATTCTTGTTTTAACTGACGAAATGGTGTTTGCTTTTGTTCTAATACCAGAGTATGCCAAGAAGTGTTTAATTGACTACGAGCCAACGTTTGGCGAGGCATTTAAGCGCGGAAAAGTCATTGGCATTAATCCAACGGCAAAGATGGTAATGCTGCAGAATGGCGAAAAAATTGAGTATGATGAGCTTATTATTGCGACTGGCACAGGAGGCCCATTCCCTGCAAAACTGCCCTTGGACATTGACAAAAAGAGAGGCATTGAACGCTACAATGGCTTAGCAAGCCTTGTAAGTATTGCCAGTAGTAACTAAAGGATATTCAACTCTAGTGACAGATTTCGTCTGGCACGAACGAAATATAAAACATATTGCAGTATTTCTTTCCATCGTTGCTAGTTCTCGTTAGTTACTACTGAAACTTTTATCCACCCGTATTCGGTATAACTTCAGTCTCTAACATTTTCAATAGCCCACCCCTCCCCTATTCACTCCAGGACCCCCTGACTATGGAGTCTGGATCTGCCTCTAAATTTACCTCAATTTTGTCCGCGCCAGAAAACCCGGCCCGTTCTGAGCTGCCGCTTTATCTACATTGCAACTCGTCCACCGTGTCATGTTCCGCTCCATCCCCTTAGTCACTTGTTCTTGCTGTCTCCGCCATAGTCCTCACATTCCAACATCTGATGTAATATCTGTTACTTGGGGCTAGCCTGTAGTACAGGCAATTTTTTGCTAGGCAACTGGTGAATTTTATAATTTGTTTAGGGACGGACCATTAGAAAAGTGATGGGGGGGTGGGGGATTTTCAGCTTGCACGAATTTTTTTTTTCGCCCATTGCTTGTGCAGGATTTTTTTTTGCAGGTGAAACCCTTCATTTACTAATTAAAAAAAGGTGTAATACTTAAAAACCATTTTTGACCATTACGTATATTTGAAAAATATATATTAGGAATAGTCCGCTACGTTGCACAAGACTATATCAGTCCTATTATGGAACGCATGAAGCAAACACAACTTGACACCAGAATTACACGCCTGTTGTAGAAAAAATATGCAGTGTATCTTGAATTCATTGAGACATACACGAGACCTCCTCTCTACAACACTAAAAGAACTGTTCTTTGTGTCAGAAAATATCATACATGCTATGAAATTAAGAATAAACATTCGATCCTTCCCAAGAGTACAAAAGCGGCAAACATTTTATGTACAACGGAATAATTTCATATTATTCCGCGAGACAGTTACTTATTGGAGCAACTGATGAGGTTCACCTAAGAACCGAAACTCGAGTCTTGCTTAAGAAAAACGTAAGAATTCACTAGCGTCCGTGAGATTTTCAATACAGATCACCATATCTGTTCAAGCCATGTCGGGATGCAATAACGCCATGATGAAACAACGGAGGTTCTTCAAGCTCCAAGAAACACTTCTCAGAAACAGAACTATATATAAAACAAGGAGCTAAAACAGAGGCGGATCCAGGGATTTCTGAAAGGGGGGTCCGGGTTCATGCCTGCCCGGAAATTTTTCCAATTTTACCCACTGAAACGCCATTTCCAGCACTCCTGAAACTCGAAAAGCGTTTGTTAAGTCAAAAAATTAATTGACAATCAGTCAATTGGTGGAGGTGAAACAACTACGTATAAAACAATTTTATTCTATTAGTTTTATGAACCACAAGGGAGACACAGGTCTGAAAGGGGGGGTCCGGACCCCCCCCCCCCCCCCCCCCCCCGACCCTCCCCCTGGATCCGCCACTGTTAAACATAAACTGCAAGAAGTCATGATTCCAATAGAGACACGGCAGCTTCAGACTTTGATCTTAGACGCCTACATCCGTGATAAAGATCTACTTTCTCACAAGTCTTGCACACCGCAGACTTAGACACTAAATCATGGCAGGGGCGTCGCCAGGAATTTTTCAGAGGTATGCACAATCAATTTCCAAACACTCCCCCTACCTCCTCCCCCACCCTCAAGTCCCAAATCTTTCTTTTTTCCCGACTTTTTCAGGTACGCACGTGCGTACGTGCGTACAGGTGACTACGCCCCTGCACGGGCTGAGAGATTGACTGATCCTAGCATATTCATAACAATAACAAAAACTGCAGCCGATCACTACATATCTTGCAACAAAAGTTAGCCAAAGAAGCCCTAACATATGCCAAGAGAGCTAGCATAACCAAGGCATAGAGAAACAATAATTCCATAAATGGCTACACAGCATGAAAATCTCCTGTCACTTAAGAGATTTTTATCCCAAAGATCATCAAAGAGTCATACAATACATATCGAGCATGCAAAACTGAGACAGAGATAATAGTGAATAGCCACAATTCTATATTGGTGATCTAAAGGGAACAAATATCTCGTAGACCCTCTTGGGAAAGCATTTCTAAAGGCTTCTTTATACATTTTGCGACTAGCGGGAGTCGTGTTTGGCCTGTCACCTTTATAATACCATTTATAAATAATAGTATAGGAAGGCCCCAAGAATGTTTTGAATTTTTGAAACGCCAAGAGCGCTATTTTCAATAGGCACTTTGGCAGCTTTTATATATTAAATAACAACAATATAACAATAATAACAATAATAATAATAACAACAATAATAACAATATATTAAATAACAACTACAATAGGACTTCTCCTTCTGCATGAATTTTTTTTTCTTTGCCTTGAACTTTTCTAATGGTCCGTCCTTTAGTGTTTTGTTTGGTCGTCATTTTGCTTGTACAAAACGTCAGGGGCTGGGAGGAGTGAAAGGGGGTGCAGCCTGACTCCCACACCCTTGACCACGTGTTTAGACTCGCCTCAGTTTACGGTTTAACTCAGTACACGTTCGTTCCCAAAATGCGCCTGTTATGAAGCTCAAAAAGGCTACTTGCGGGCTGCTATCGGTCCAGCGTCATTTCAACCCCAACAACAGTACCCCTAGTTTGGGTTGTATCGTTGTCAACGTTTTCAGTTTGTGTAACAGCAGACGTTATACGTATTCAATATACTCGTGCATTTTTAATGTTACTTTCTTCATACTTATTTAATCATATAACGAAATTTATCAGTTTATACCACACAATATAATCTGGCAGTTTAGACAAGAAATGCCGAGTGTAGCTTGTTTCGACCTCGTAGTGATTTACTAAAGTTCTTATTTCGGTTACCTAGCCACTGAGCTACAGAACTCAATCTCTCTTCACGTGAAATATGCGAAATGCAGCCAGCTTCTTACAGCTTTGTTTCCAACAGGAGCTCCTGTTTTCTTTCATTTATCCAGCACTCCAAACAATTTTTAGTATAGTTAACGGTAAGCTGGCAAAAGACTTAAAGAAGACACTCGTGGTTCCCCTAGCCACTCTAATCAATGATATTTGTATGATAACGTTCCCGCTGTAATTGTTCCAAGGGGGTTCCTGTTTGCAACCTTTGAGCTTTATCACTTGTTTGATATTTCATCGCAGATTAAAGACGCTATGAAAATAGGCGTGATAGGTGGGGGAGCAGTTGGAGTTGAGTTAGCTGGTGACATCTTAGAGGACTATAAAGACAAGGCCGATGTCTATCTAATACATCCAAGGGAGAATTTAGTCAATGACAAGGTCAACGAGTCCTTCCAGTCCACCATCAAGCAAAAGCTTACTAGTCTAGGGGTCAATATGGTACTCGGTACGTAGTGTTAGATATTAGAGCAGTTTTGCTGATTGACTGTCGTGACACTAAAACCAAAGTTTTTACCCTGACCAATCACTGAAAACAGACACAGACCGTGAATTCAATGAACGAATCAAAACTCGATGCTAATACATGTAACCGGCAAGTACCCCGAGAAACACGTGTGTGCAAGTCACGATTAGTTTTTCTTTATTTCTGATTGCTTGAAATCAGTAGCCGATTGTACAATAAAGGAAATCTGTTCCACTTCGGAGCGCGCTCTTAGTGGGGTATGTCCCGTTCTCTACAACAACTTCAGTCATTATTCACCTCCACTTCGGTGAATAATTGTTCAGTATTAAAAAGGGAAGTGGGTCTCAGTTCGATATTACGGTTGTCCTCTAGTATAGTACAGTAACGGACTTCAAACTTGAATGCTACTTTATTGAATTGCAACAAGTGCAAAAAAATGTGATATACAAACAATATGACACCGACACAGCCAGATAAGCTTGTGGTACTATGTGTGTCCGGCATTGAAACAAAAATGCCTTAGCAGTTTATTATGATTTCTTCTGAGGGAGGGCTTAAATTGTCTGGATTTCATCCCATGTTTATATTTATTGTTTGACTGGTTTGTTTATTAGGAGAACGAGTGATAAACATGAAAGAAGTACAAGAAAAGGGATATCAGAACGTGACTCTCGTTACAGACAAAGGAAATAAAATGAAAGTAGACCTAGCCATACCCTGTACTGGACTGAAAACTAACACTGTTGCTTACAAAGATAGTTTGGGTAAGTACTTACTAATAGTCTTCATTTCAAATATGTATCAAGAGGTTGAGAAATTTAAGATAGGAGGGGTTCACAAGTGGCAAATTCTTTTTTAAAAAAGCTCATGGCATTCCTCTTTTATGTTTTACCTCTCATCGGCTTATCCTGCCCCCTTTGACGTTATTGGTTCCGAGGACATATTTTCATTATATGACGCTGCAAAATCGTATATCGGCCAACGGCAGCCAGGGCTAGTTTGTTTAAAAAGTGAAGAATTGGAACACACCTTTAATCTGAGAGATTTATTTTTGGCTGTATTTATTTTAAACATTGTCAAGTACTTCAGCCAAATAACAACTTTGATTTGCTATGGAAGAGTACCAAACGTCAAATAATGAGTTTCTTTACTTCCTCGGCTATAATGTTTGGTCACGTTCATTCTGTTAATGGTTCCATCAAATTTTATGAGTCACAACCATATTTGGTAAGTCACGTGATCAGAATATAAAAACCCTTAAAACTCAAACATCTTACATTTTTTCCCACTAAAACCAATGTCAACGGCTTAAGAACATCCTAATAAAAAATCTGTAGCATGGATTTTTTAAAATTCACGTTATTGAAAAAGCTATGACGTCATAAAGGTGTATTTTAATTCATTTTCTTTAATAGCTTTCCATTTCTTCTTCTTAACGGTAATTCCATGCTACAGTTTTTAAAAAAAGTGGAATTGTTTATAATTCGCTAAAAAAATCAGATTTTTATCTCTTTTCCTTTGAGTTTTTGCGCTTTTTCATTCTTACGCGCGGTTGGGAACTGGCACTAGTTACGCATGTGCAATGTCGATTTAGTGATGTCTTGTGTCCAGTTTCATAGTTTCCACCATATTAGCAGTTTATGGTACGTGAGAAATGCTAACCATGAAATAATGTCCCTAGCAACGACTCCAAAACCGTAGTTAAGTTTCACCCCCCTTAACGATAAAAAGTTAAGGCCCCAGAGGACAGGGGTACGTGGGAAGGGAAAGGGGGGAGGGGATGAGGGAGGCATGTGAATTCAGGAGACAAAGCACTCTGAATCATTCCCCAAGTCGGGCTAGTCTGAAATCTACAATTTGCTTACTTCCTCAAAACAATCGCAAAGGTCAAATTTTTCAGGTTCTAATTGCAACACCTTTAACAAACAACTTACCGCTAATTTACCAGGCGGCACATCCTTAATAAAAAATCTCCAATACAGGAGAAGTGGATCTCTCCCCACCACACCCCCTACCTCCGACCGATCGCAGTTGCTAACTTGGGTGTGAGAGAACTTTACTAAAATTTTATTATTTTTCCTTCAGGGGACAAAATGGACTCTCTAGGACGTCTGAATGTCGATGAATTCCTTCAAGTGAAAGACGTACCGGATGTGTATGCTATCGGTGACTGTAACGATACGCCTGAAATCAAACTGGCGCACGGTGCTCAGGTTCAAGGGAAATACGTGGCTGATATGCTAAAGGATAAACACGAGGGAAAAGCTTTGACTCCTTACAATGTTAACAGTAAGTTTAATTTACACTTGTCATTTGTTAAGAAAAGAGGCTCTGTAGTCTAGTGGTTAGCGCGTCGGACTTTCAACCTGAAGATCGGTGGTTCGAACCTGGGGCTGCCGTCGTGTTGTTTCCTTAGACAAGAAACTTTGCTCCGCATTGTCTCTCTCTACCCTAGTGTATAAATGGGTACCGGCGACATAATGCTGGGGGGAACCTTGCGATGGACTAGAATCCTTTCCAATAGGAGTAGTAATACTCTCAGTCGCTTCATGCTGCAGAAACCGGATTAAGCTGCGGCAGTTGTGAGCCATTAGGCTTGTGAAGACTAGCCTACCTTACCATTTGTTAAGCAATCATATCAAACCAATCATATCAACATCAAACTTGCCACAACGTTAATAGTATGTCTAGTTTGATACCAGCTTCGTTTATTATTTTGAAGTTGTGGCTCAATCTTGCATTTAAAGAATCGTTTTGAACTTTTGGACTCGTTTTAGACATTCAAAAGCTGACGTTTCGAGCGCTAAACGGCCGTCGTCAGAGCGGATCAAGGATTTGTGGGTTGGAAACAAAGTTATGCATATCCACCATTTGAGTCAAATGATGGATATGCATAACTTTGTGTACTTAATTATCCCGTTGAAAATTTAGTCAAGAAGATAGAATAGTAACTTCCGTTTGACCTCTTGTTGCTGCTTCGCTTTTACCGACCACCTTTGCACTTCGTATTTCAGCAAGTGTATTCATGGTGCTGTGCTGTGGTCGATCGGGTGGTGCCGCTCAAGTCTGGAGGGGCTGGGTCTTTGGAGATTGGTTCGCTTCAAGGATTAAGGGCAAGAACGTCTTTACTCCAATGCAGTGGAAAAACATGAATCAGAAGATGCCCGAAGACTGAAGACTTTAGTGGACAATACGCGTTTCATAAAGATCTTATAATTTCTTTAAGAGTAGGTTTAGTCTCCAATCGGGTTATTAAACATTACGTGAACGTCATATATGATATGTTGCAATGGCAAAAGGAACTGTTCGCGGCTCGAAAACGTGCTCGAGAGGTTAAGATTTGATTGCTCTATGATAAGGTGGCCTGCGATCGAGCTCTCTTCAGTGGAGGTGGGAGAGGCGGGGAAGAGAAGGGAGAGAGAGCTTGCAGCGATGCGTCGACGGTCTGAATGTCTGTGACATGAGAGAAAGCTTGCTGGAATTGATTATATATAACGAGAAATGGGATGGGGGCTCCCACATTAACCCACCCAGTGCCACGTCCTTTAGAAGAGGGTCTTAACAGGTAAGGTAAAATTTTGACAGTTCCAATACAAAGAGAGGCGATTGTAGTTAAATTTCAGATCCAACATTTACGGTTGACGATTACAGTGCGACGCGCCTTATCGTGAGTACTCGACAAATGTATTTATCATGGGTTACGTAACCTCATTTTTGGGCGTTTGTGACACTTTGTCACAATGCTTCATTAGCGGGGTGTCGGGTATATATAGGGTGAGGCCTTCATTGTATTCATTCGAGTCATACGACCGCCCTCTGTTCGCCTCTAAATTATGTCCGACACTGGAAACGGCGTAGAATCAAATCTTGAGGTTCCTTTTGACGACTCTTCACAACGGACTCCTATTCCGCTTTCTTCGTCTCCGCTACAACAGTCTCCTGACTTAGCATCGACGTTTTCTCTCTTTAAGGATTATTTCGACAAGAAATTGACCGCGTTGAAGCACGACATCCAGGAAGACTCCTTAAGCAACAGTGATTCTATTGCTAAGAAGTTGAAAGAGGAATCCAAAATATCCTTCAAGTTTGAGGGGAACAAAAGGCAGTTCTACTTCAATTCCGGCCTTGCAGAGAAGGTTCAATCGGCTTCCACCGCTCTCGCTAAAAGGAAATTTGAAGTCGCCCGCTCTTATCTAGAAGAGCTAGACGCTGACATAAAGAAACGGAACAAACTTGTCAGATTGGCCGATAAATCCGCTGCCGGTTGGGACTTGGTCAACAAATATTTATCTGACGAATTGGCTAGCGGATCGGAGGACGAAAAGCGAATTCGACGCGCAGAGCAGAGGGCCCTTCGCAAACAAAAAGATCGGCAGCAGCAGAAAACGAAGTCCGCAGCCAGGCAGAGTCAACCATCTGCAACCACCACTTCTTTTGCTGGCCAGCGTCAGTTCAATTTTGCTTCCGCTTCTCGTTCCTTTGCACCCGCTAGTAAAGCAAAGCCTGGCGATTTCTGCTTCGCTTGTGGTCGGCAAGGTCATTGGAGATCCGAGTGTCCTGGACATTCCCAACCCAGACCTTCAAGTTCCAGCCAGTTGAATTCCGGTTTCTCCTCAAACCTTGGAGGTAAATAAAAACCTTCCCAAGAACTTGGAGTAAAAGTTAAGTATTTATTTTGTGATTATGGATTTTTCCAGCTTAGAGTTTTTCAGAGAAAGAGACTCTAGTTCTTTAGTCGGTTTCGATTACGATCGAAATCTATTCGAATATGAACAGAACTCTGTTTTGCCTGTACTGAAAGGCAGGCTTAAGGCCGCGCTCCATTATTGGTATTCTATTGGCGCCAATAGCTTTGTTACTGATACTATCAAGTTCGGTTATCGCATCCCTTTTCTCAGTACCCCTAGCAGGGCGCTTTTCGTAACAATAGGTCAGCTTTGGACAATGCGTTGTTTGTCGAGTCGGCTATATCTGAATTAGTTTGCAATCACTCGGTGGTTGAGGTACCCTTTGTCCCACACGTTGTTAACCCGCTTTCTGTGTCGATTCAATCGTCAGGCAAGAAAAGGCTTATTCTCGATTTGAGGCATGTCAACCAGTCTATTTGGAAGCAGAAGTTTAAGAGCGAAGATTGGAGGGTCTTGTTATCATATGTAAACAAGGGTGGTTTCCTTTTCAGTTTTGATCTCAAGTCTGGCTATCATCATTTTGATATTTTTCCAGATCATCAAACTTTTTTGGGGTTTTCCTGGAATTTTTCTGGAACTGTCAGATATTTTTGTTTCACAGTTCTCCCTTTCGGCCTTAGTTCCGCCCCGTACATTTTTACCAAATGTCTCAGGCCGCTTGTTAAGTTTTGGAGACTTAGTGGCATCAAAATAGTCGTGTTTCTCGACGACGGGTGTGGTGAGGGTGATTCATTGCGAATTGCTAAGGATCATTGATTGCTCGTTCGGACATCGCTGGGTTATGCAGGTTTTGTCGCTAATTCCGCTAAGTCTACTTGGGAACCTATGCAGTCACTTGTTTGGTTGGGTTTGAACTGGAATCTTGTTTCTGGTTCGTTTTCTATCTCTGATAGGCGTATTTCCAACTTTATTGGTTTTTTAGAGAAATTCCTTCAATCGGCTCCGTACGTCACTGCTCGGGATTGCGCCTCGATCGCAGGCCATGTTATGTCAATGTCACCAGTCTTGGGTAATTTGACTCGTCTTAAGACCCGTTTTTTGTACAAGGTCATAGACTCCAGGTCTTCGTGGGATTCTCGGTTCAATATCGGGCTTCATAATGATTGTCTTTCGGAAATATTTTTCTGGAAAAACAATATCGCGAGCCTTAATTCTAGACTTATAGTGCCTTATCAGGCGCCTTGTTTGCTTAGTTTTTCAGATGCTAGTAACGTAGCCTGTGGCGCTTACCTTGTCGGTACTAGCCAAGTATGCCACCGTATGTGGGGTCCATGTGAGGCTATGAAGAGCTCTACATGGAGAGAACTTAAAGCCGTGTTTTTTGCTTTAACATCGTTTAAGGATTCAGTTCAGGGCAAGTCCGTTAAATGGCACTCTGACAATCAAGGGGCGGTCCGTATAGTTGACATAGGGAGTCCTAAAGCAGAATTGCATTCTATTGCGCTTGAGATTTTTGATTTCTGTAGGATTTTTAATGTTCGTCTTGTTCCTCAATGGGTTCCCAGAGAGCTTAATGTTTGTGCTGATGAAATTAGCAACATTATCGATTACGACGACTGGTATACTACCCAGGGGTTTTTTGCCCATTTAGATTCTATCTGGGGTCCCCATACCGTTGATAGGTTTGCTAACGCCTCCAATGCCCATCTCCCTAGATTCAATTCTAGGTTTTGTGTATCAGGCTCAGAAGCTGTTGACGCTTTTTCAGTCTCTTGGACGGCAGAGAATAATTGGCTCGTTCCGCCAGTACATTGTATCACAAGGGTGATCCAACATCTTGTTTCATGTGGCGCCTTTGGGACTTTAGTGGTCCCTTATTGGCCGTCTAACGTTTTTTGGCCTTTTCTATTTGCGAGCTCGCTTGATTTTCAACCATACGTTGTTGGGTCCATTTACTTCCCAGATCCCTCGGGGATATTTGCTCTTGGGTGTTATAAGGATTCGCTCATAGGCTCTGATAAGTTCAATAGTGCGGTTCTAGCTGTCAGAATTGACGCTAGGGGTCACAGTTCTTAGGCATGGCGTTTTTTCTTTTATGCCGAGTGGTTTTTTGACTGCAGTGACGTTCGCACTGGTCAGTGGTTATGTTCGTGAGTTCAAGAAGTTTCGTCTGCTTGTTTCTTGACTGTGTTTCGAATGAAACTAGTTTGCCGAGTGGCTTGATTCTCGCCTAGTGGCGTTGTGCAGATTTGTACAGGGTTGTACAGGGTTGTTTTTTGCGTTGTAAATTAGTTTCACGTTTGTTATGATATTTATTTTTGCAATGCTAACGTTGTTCCCATAGATTTTGTCAGAGGGGCTTTACAGCCTGGTTTTCAACATGTTGAAGACAGCCGCCTCAAGGTATTAGCTCAGGAGCTCCCTGAAGTTCTTCTCAAGAGCAAAAGCGCAAATACAGCTAAGAAGTATGAAAGAGGTTTTAATGCATGGAGAAAATGGGCTTCACAGTTCAAGGAGATTGTAATTTTTCCCGCTTCTAGCGTTTATGTTTCTTTATTTTTTCTTAGTTTGATACAAGAATCGGTTTCTTGTAACATTATTGACGAAGTCCATTACGGGCTTAGGTGGTTTCATGATTTAGCAGGTCATCCCGACCCATGTAATTCACCTGTTGTTATTCCATTATTGGAATCTGCCAAAAGGCTTCTTAGTGTTCCGATTAGAAAGAAAGAACCAGTTACTCCTGAGGTTGTTCAGCGCTTGTTTGCGCATTATGGCTCCGCTTCCGCTAGTTTATCTGATTTACGTTTGCTCAGTTTGTGTGTTTTGGGTTATGCGGGATTTTTCCGTTTCAACGAGTTAGTTCAATTGCGCAGGTGTGATTTTCTATTTGAAGATTCTTTCATGAGAATTTTTGTTCAGCGTAGCAAGACGGACATTTATAGGGATGGAGCTTGGGTTGTCATTGCTAAAACCCTAAAGCCTACTTGTCCTGTTATGTTAACCCTTCGTTATTTTTCAGTTGCTTCTTTTTCAGAAGACAGTGAAGTTTTCATTTTCCGTCCACTTGTTTTCTGCAGCAGCAATGGATCTTATCGTTTTCGTGGGTCTGCCCCATTGTCCTACTCTAGGGCGCGCGAGATAGTGCTTTCCGCTTTTGAGGCCGTTGGCCTCTCCAAACAAGATTATGGGCTTCACAGCCTTAGAGCTGGAGGCGCCTCCGCCGCGGCAAATGCCCAGATTTCTGATCGTTTGTTTAAGAGACACGGACGTTGGAAATCAGACAAGGCTAAGGATGGCTACATAAAGGATAATACTCTTGCTTTGTTGTCGGTTTCATTGTCATTGGGTATTTAATTTACTTCCCGTTCTTTTAGTTCGCCCGTACACGGCTCGTGTTGACACACCCCATAAGTGGTTGCTTATTACATGGTAAATGATTTATATTCGGTTGAGCGGGGGAGCGTATTAGAATATAAATGTATTTATCATGGGTTACGTAACCTCATTTTTGGGCGTTTGTGACACTTTGTCACAATGCTTCATTAGCGGGGTGTCGGGTATATATACGGCGAGGCCTTCATTTGTATTCATTCGAGTCATACGACCGCACTCTGTTCGCCTCTAAATTAAATACCCAATGGCTATATTAGCATTCAGAAGGTTTATTTTTTCTATTCTTGGCTTGCCATGTTTTGTTTTGTTTTTTCACATTATACTAGATTATGTTGTGATCGTAATCTTCATGCTAGACATTACAGTTACTGCTCTGTTACTATTTTGCGCCACATTGGTTATTGACATATATCTTGTAATTTAATTGACATGGAGGACATAATAAAGAGGCCCGTACACGGCTCGTGTTGACACACCCCATAAGTGGTTGCTTATTACATGGTAAATGATTTATATTCGGTTGAGCGGGGGAGCGTATTAGAATATAAACGTTTTTACATGTTAGCCAATCAGAGAGCGCGAATTCAATTGCGCGGGCATGCCTCCTCGCAAAGTTGAGTACGATGGAATGTAATCTCGTCGCTTCGTGTTTATCACAGGAGTGTAAAGTAACTTACAAAATACGAAGATTGTATTCACTTTAAAGGGATGGTTTCACGGTTCGGCGCATGTGCACAGATTAAAATGCTTTATTCGCTTTCTTACCCAATTTATCGATTAAAAAAACCACTCACATTCACTTCACACACTATAATTAGTCCAAGCAAAGGTAAGGATGACCAAAATTTACGGAGAATTTCAACGAAAAACACGGACAAAGTCAACACTGTATAAAACCTTTGACTCGAAGGATTTATTCTACGCTCTGGTGGCTTTCATGGCCCACATGGGTATGCATAATCATCTATTCATTCAGCTGACTGACCGCGACATTTTCACGGGCAAATTTTCCCCCGAAGTTATCTACTCGCTTCCGATTGGTCTAAACAATGAAATTAAATGAAATACGTCATAGCTTGCACATGCGCCAAACCGTGAAACCATCCCTTTAACGCTTCACACGTATCCGCAGTTACGAAAATGATTATAAGAATTAGTTGGTGATATCGTGGAAACATGTAAAAAAGTTTGCTGGGTGCTCACGGTAAGGCGCGTCGCACTATAAACGTACAGGGCGCTGAAAAGAATGGGCGGTGCAACGCGCCCACAGCGCTTGGGCGATGTGTGATGCGGAGAGAGACTGGGCCGAGCGCCCTCGAGAGAGCCGGAGTTAAAAAAATGGCGGCAAATGGAGATCGATAGCTGATGAAGAAAAGGGATCGCTGCAAGAAAACGGTACATGATATCCACTTAATGTTTTTGACATGAAGATTTCAATGTATTTTCAAAGCTGTAGGCGAGAAAGAACGGGTTTTATACTGTAACATTTATCGCGAATTATTTGAAATAAAACGAGCTTGTTAGAAATGCGTTACGCAAAATGTTTGCACTCAAAAACTAAAACATTAATTCCCTGCGAACTATGACAGTAAACGGCTAAACGTTAAGAATATAGATAGAGGACCTTTTACTCTTTCATCCGTGTAAATTTCGTTTTGAACTTTTTTGAACTTTTTTAGTTACATGCTATAGAATTAAGGTGGTTGTTCTGTGATGCGATTAATATTGAGACTGACTAGCTGTGGAAGCATATTTTTGTTTAAAAAAACTTCATGTGTCCTATTCAAGCACTGCTAAAGCATGGAGTAATAGGTTTGATCAAATGAAGGCCCCAAGACACTAAAAGCGTTTCATTGATAAAGTGCCCATTCTTTTCAGCGCCCTGAAACGTATGACCACTTCACGCTCCTTTGACGTACATTGACGGTTAGACTTACATCATTCTTACCCTGCTGATTTATTCTTATAGCCTACGTGGCAGGCGCTAGAAAGGGGGAGAGGGAGGTTTTCGCGCGCGAAGCGCGTGGAGAAAGCATGGAGCGCGAAGGGAGCGGGAAGTCCACTCGCGCGCGCTCACTTCCCTTTTCTGGCGCCTGCCAGGAAGGCTATACGTCTAAGAAATGTCCAACAAGCCTCAGACAAATGGGTATTTGATAGAAAAAAGCGCTTTTTTGCTTGTGAAAACGCTAGTTGTGACATTTTCTTTTGTGCCAAGAACAACAATATTCATATAACATTGAAAAACGCCAGAATACTATAATAAACGTACACATTTAAGAAATTATGAGATTCTGTTATGAAAGATATAGACAGTATATGTTACCATTTTAGTATAGAATTGATTGCAATATAAGCAAACAGTTCCTTTGCCACACTTCTTTGTTTCTTGACTTTACTGTAATTCCTTCTTTCTTGCACTGGTTCTGATAAACGTTTTCCTCCGCACACTAAGAGTCTTGTTATTAAATTGAAACAAGTACTCTTGTTTTGTTGTTTGAAATTCATGTCAGGAGTAAATGACTATATAATTTTATATACTATTATAGATACAAACATACCACCCATCATCGAGACCCTTGCATTTAGTTTTCTTGTTACAATTTTTAATAGCCTGAGGCAGTCTCGGTGTCAGAAAACATTGAGCCCAAGGTCTATATTCACGAATTTCTAGCTGATATACCTTAAAGGGGCAGTATCACGAGGTTCCACGCGCGGCACTGTTCACTATTCTTGCACCGGAATTTTGGACATATCACTGTTAAAAGTGATTTTTTCTTTCTTCCGGCTATCAAAACGGATTTTTTGATTCAACAAATACCTCCACTTCTCGACGGCCTTCTTGAATTTGCGGAATCAAACTTGAAAACGTGGGCCGACGTTTTCAAGTTTCGACCTCGTGATACTGCCCCTTTAAGATATAACTTATTAGGAGAACATTTAGGACAATCCAGTAAGATATGTCGTAAGGGTTATTATTCACGGACGATATCCTATGCCAATCCCAAGATACATGGTGTAAGCGTTACCGAGGTGTCTCCTTAGTTAAATGACCACGGCGACTAGTAGTGGCAATCTCTTCGTGTGTACCGCCCGTGAAACTAGTCGCTGCACCAAATTAAATAACTAATCAATCAAGAGCCACAGCAAACTGTTCCTGCAACGAGCCGCCTCGCGTGTACTGCTCGCGAGACTAGTCGTCTCGCGTGTACTGCTCGTGAGACCAGTTGCTGCGACGTCCAAATAAAAGAAAAACCAATAAGAAATCAAATCAGTCGCTGCAATTATAGTCTCTTCGTGGATGCCGACCTTCATTATTTATAAAAATTACACGAATCATTGTTTTTATCACATTTGAATTATTATAAATGATTAGTAATGGAAGCAAAGAGAAAATCCCCCGCCCCTCCCGCCAAAAACAAACGCGGCTGCACCGACACGCGCCATTGCACTCAAGAGTTTTTGTGCTGTCCTCGCCTGTAAACAAGCCCGGTCGAAGAACGATCCAAAACTTATTACGTTTGACGGAAAAAGGCTGGGAGGACTGGAAAAAAAGCGAAAAAGGTAGGATAATGGATAGACTAAGCAAATTGAGTTTTATTTCAAAATAATTAACTGATCCAGTAGACGTTTTGAAGCAAACAAAGTCACCGCGTTATACATGTATTAGTGAATGACATGTTTCCAGTACAGCAAAATCTTGCTCGAAAACTAAGGAAACTCAAAGAAATATTGGTACAATAAATATCTAATCGTATAATTTTGTTCACTTTGGCGACATATCAATGCAAGCGTTTGGCATTGGCACGGGTATTTTGACTCTACCGCATCTCACAAAGCCATGGCCCCATTGAATGAACAAACCTAATATTACCGAAACGTGCCAAAATATTGACATTCATTAAATAATATTTTCTCTCTCCAGGGCTAAATCTAGGCTGCTAAATAAAAACTTTGTTCTATTGAAACCGGTGATATCGATGGAGAAACACAGTGCTACTTTTTAGCGAATTGTTTCCCTACAACGCCGAAAAATGACGACAACAACAGGGATTTTTAAAAATTGATTTCATTTTATCAAATTCAATACTTTTGGGTTTTATCATACATCGTCACGGAGTGAAAAATCAGTTGCGATCATTCTGTATTTTTTATGTTTTCTTCCTTTCTACGGAAAGATTTAATAGAGTTGCTGATCCACCAAGGCATGATTCAGTAATCATGTACCTTTTAAAAACGCAAGCGCTTCGACGAATGGATAACAAAATATTCAACAGCCTCAATCAAAAGTCTTAAGAAAGATTTGCTTAAAATATTTATTAATATGTACACCGTCTTACATAACAAATAATATATATATATATATATATATATATATAAATAAATATATATCCAAGTTGAAGATTCACCGGCGAATCCAATAAAGTGCTCTACAGTGTAGGAGCAGAATAATCCAAGAAGGAAAATCACTCAACTTTGATGACCATAAGTTTAATACAAACTTGTTTCGTAGGTGTTGCCACCCACTCCTCAGTTAAATTTACAATGCTTGATCCCTTGTTTGACTACGTTATTTATATGTATGATTTCGCAAGACGCACACTCCACCTAACCGTTAAAAATATGAGCGCGCCTAAAGAATACATGCGTTCTTTAAGTTAATAGATAAATGCTTTCCAAGCGGCCATGAATTAAGGAAAATATTTAACAGGAACACACTTAAGTTAAGCTATAGTTGTATGCCTAATGTTAAACAAATCATAGATGGACACAACAAGATCACTCTGAAAAAGGCAGAACAGTAAGGTAGTATAGATAATGTTGAAAGGAAGTGTAGTTGTAGAAAGAAAGAAGAGTGCCCATTGAACGGAGAATGTCTAACTAAAGAAATAGTTTACCAAGCTACCGTCAAGACGCAAGAAAGTGCAGAGACCTATATAGGTTTAACAGCTAACGAATTTAAAACTAGATGGCGTAACCATAAGGCGTCATTTAACAATGAAAATAGAAAGAACGATACGGAATTAAGTAAATATTTATGGCAGTTAAAGGACCGAAAACAGGAATATGACATCACCTGGAAAATTCTAGCAAAAGCCAAGGCATATTCGAATCAAACGAAACGATGCAATCTGTGTATTGCAGAAAAACATTTGATAATAACTAAACCGCAAATGGCTTCGCTAAATAGGAGAAACGAGCTTATTTCAACGTGTAGACACAGACGTAAATATATTTTAAAACACACCCTAGAATAAGTTCTACCGAAGCAAGTAGTGCGCGCGCATGTATTCTTTAGGCGCGCTCATATTTTTAACGGTTTTTTAACGGTTAGGTGGAGTGTGCGTCTTGCGAAATCATACATATAAATAACGTAGTCAAACAAGGGATCAAGCATTGTAAGTTTAACTGAGGAGTGGGTGGCAACACCTACGAAACAAGTTTGTATTAAACTTATGGTCATCAAAGCTGAGTGATTTTCCTTCTTGGATAAATAAATATATATATATATAATTTACACCATCAATTGTTATTATTCTTAAATCAATTTTATTCTGAGTAAATCGCGTTCCGGCGCTATTATAATTATTTAATCTTTTATTCATGTCCTTGAAAAGCGAGAAATGGCGGGAAGGGGACGAACCACGGCTTTCTTCTCGCGCGATTTCAGTGTTTTCATTTTATCTTCTGTTTTTGTCGGCTTCTTTGTACTCTGGTCAGAGTTGGAGCTGCTGCTGCTGCTGCTGCTGCTGCTGCTGCTGCTACTACTGCCGTTTTTCTTTTTCTTCTTCTTCGTCTTCTTTTTTACCCCACTCTTTTTCTTTAAATTCTTCACTACATTTTGGCTAGTGTGTTTCTTGATATATTGAAACATTTTTCTGAATGAAAAACAAAAACACGATTTCTAAATATAATGTTTACTTAATAAAGCCGGCATCCCCGTTGAGCCGTTTGTTATACACAACTATAGCAGTTGCACTCAGAAGTTATAATAGTTGCTTCACTGTGTGCAAGGGTATCCTTTGTCAACAAACCTTCCTTAGTGCCACCAATCCACTTGAATTTTTATGACTTTTCTGTGAATAATTGGTTCCCATAAAAGTTCATATATTTGTACGGTATCACCAAAATTAATTTTGAAAGGGGAATAAGATTGATTCAGTATTGCAGTAGTGATGAAGAATTAACTCATATACTTGCCGGATTAACTATTATTGTCATGTGAAAACGTGATATGCGAGGCAGCGTAGCGAGGAATTTTAGACCGGAATCATCTCGCATTACAGTGGACTGTAAGAGGTTAATAATATAACGGAAATATCGACCCTGCTCTCCTCTGCAACAGTCAAAGTCAAGTCAAGTGGTCCTCATCTGAGACAGTTGCTAATTAATCGACGGGGGGTGGTAGTGAATTGGGGGGGGGGGGGGGGGGGGGGGGGGGTACGCGGAGTAACAACGTTACAGATTCAATCAATCAATTAACTTTATTTTTAAATAAAGTTAATTGATTGATTGATTGTTTAAAAACACGGTAAAACGGCTCAGTAAAAACTGTTTTTCAGACATGCCGTGCACTTAAATATAATCTAATCTGAATAATAACAAAAATATATAAATATATGCATAGTGGCTAAACTGTTACACTAAATTAGTGTAAATAATACTAATAAGATTAAAGTGTCTATGAAATGTAATTTATTTTTTGATGTATCGAAAGTTTCACCTTTTTAGACCTTGGAATAAAAGGTTTAAAGTGTTAAGGACGATGCGAAACGCTTATTTTATGGTCTCAAAGTTAGGTTGTTGGCGCTAAAAAGTGGCTCCAATTTGTGCGCGGCCAAAACCAGTGTCATATTACACTGTGACGTAAATAGTTGTACAAACTGCTGCGGGAATATAGAGAACAAGAGAGCTGACAAGAGACGTCGCTAGAGGTGGACCAATATTATGTGGCGAGCGGCCTCAAACATACGAGATATTAGAATTCTTCGATAACAGAGGGTGTAACAAAGCTTTATTTTGCTCCAGAGGAAAATAGGCCGGCGAAATACACGAAATTTGTTCGCCGACATCGGAAAGGGGACGTCAAGGGATATTGTTTTCAATGAAAGCGCTTATTGTTAAGATTAATATTATTTTGCAAAAGGAAATAACATTCCGGCCGGTGAGGCCGTTTAATCAAACATAATTTTCCCAATCCATGTCCTGTTTCGAAGTTCCTTCAAGCCTCGTCTCGACTAGAGAGCCGTCGAAATTAGTGAGGCCTACAAAAATATACTGACTCGATCGGCACTGACTGGCGAGTAATATAAATGTTTATACGGTATTCCGAATTATAAAATTCAAAGTGCAGCGACGCAAGTGTTCACTGGAAGGCATCTATTCTACGGAGCATCTATCAAAAATCTACATGTACAAATGCGTAAGACTATTCGGAACAAAATACATCGCTGAATCATTGCGTGTTCGATCAGATCAATTTTTATACAATGAAATATAAATCAGACATAAATGTAAACACGATACTTTGAACTCACTTCCAAGCCGCCAAGTGGTTAAATTTCCAGAAACGTTCAATCGCTGGCAAGACACTGAACTAAGAAGCATAATTATTACGCATATACTTGAGTTCAAACATTTTGAATAAATAAATAAATACGCTATCAAGAGGCCTTGCAGCTAAAAATACACCATTCACATTCAATTCAGGAAGCCGCCTGAAAAACACCACCTAGGATATGCATAACATATCAGTATAATTTAGAAACTTTCAACTAGCAAGCCGCCAAGACATATCCTTCGCATTGATAAAAGAACTTTAAGTAGACGGGCGAATTGCCAAGCCGATAAAATCAGTTCATAACCTCCAAGCGCGATCGATGAACTTCAGAGAAGACTGGCCGAGTCGCTAATGCGCTAATATCATGATTGTTTGTACTACAAATATATCGTTCGCGTTCGATAAACGCTAGTGAACGAGCCACTAAAAAGAAATAACAAAAACGCCTCTGCGTTCAATAAGCTTACAACTCAACTGGTGAACCAGTGAGACGTTGTGCTACTGAAATGTATACCTTTCACGTTCAATAATCTAAATCAAAGTTTGTCTTCTTCATGTTCACTTCCTTCACTCAAGCGGCACAGTCGGTTCGTCTCGCTACAGCAAAACTACAGTGGACACGATCATTTCAGTTGAGCAAGAGTGATCCGAAAGTGATCCTGTTCACCTTCAGAGGACTGTAAAGAAACAAATTAGGCGCTGTCTGACAAACGTTGGTAAAATGACCATCACGCTAAAGGATTCCAAGGGAATTATAGCGTAAACAAACCGATGTGTCATACTATTTACGTAATTTACGTCATCACGCACGCCCACTCGCCCCAGGCTCTCCAAAAATTGGAGCCACTTTTCAACCGAAGTGACGCGTCTTCGAGGGGCTAAAAAAACCGATTTTCTTTCTTTTCCTCGGGAAATGATTATTGTTTTCGTTCTTTGGACATAATAAACTAATGAAAAACGAAGAAAAAAAATTTCATTTCATAGGCACTTTAATAATAAAATAAAATACTAACTTACATCATAATATCCTCTATAAACACATAAAAATTTAACTACAATCATAGATGTTATAGAACCAGTTCTATCTTTGTTCGAGAGCTCTTTTGAAAGCGGTTAGACTACCGAGTTCTCGTATTTCATTGGGAAGCTCATTCCAAGCAGTGGCACCGCGATAGGAGAAAGATCGTTTCATGAAATTAGTTCTAGGCTTAGGTACTTCCAGGTCAAATTTGCTGCCTCTAAGATTGTAGTTATTTACCTCTGAGGTCAGTTTAAATAAATTTTGTAAATAGTCTGGTGCTATCTTATGAAAGACTTTGAACATCATAATCTGCAATTGTAATTGTTGTCTTTCATTTGTTTCTAAGATAGGGGGTAGGGGGGGGGGGGGGGGGGGGTAGGGGTGGAATACAATGATTTTTATCATCAACTGGAACAAAGAAAAAGCCATGTTAAATGTATTAATTACAAAACCAATAGCCACTTACATAGTTTTTCCATGATGTTGATGCACTGTTTTCTTCATTCCCTGTGGAAGTAATAAACAAAACAGGTTTAAATCAAGGTAAGCAACAAAACAACTATGTATAAACAAAACTGTATTCAAAAATGCAAAGAAGGTGCCATATCAGGTGGATTTTGACATTTTTTGGTTCCAAACCGCCCAAATTAAATATAAGTACCTTTGCCATAGAAAAATTAAAATGCTTATCGAATACTAGATATGAGGACGATAACAAAAACAGTGAAACAATTAGCCCAATTCTTTCAAGTTGCAATCCCGGCAATTCCATTCTGCAGCCAGGACACTTATTTTTACTCGTAGAGTATTAGTAGAATAGTTTTTAATAACACTGAAACATTGTTATCGGGTTTGTACTGATATAAATATGTATTTGGGTTTTTTTAAAGTAACTCTAAAAATGGTGACAGCCACTTAAAAAAAAACATGAACAAAATCAGGTCCTGCTGATTACCAGCACGTTCACTACTGTCTTTTCAAACTAAGGTATTATTCCGAAATGTATAGGTGGTTTTCACGTTACGTCACGGAGGCCATGTTGGTGCACACCTACAAAATAATTTTAATGAACTTCTTTTGTTATGTGCACCAACATGGCCGCCATGGCCTTTGTCATTTGAGTCCCACGGGACTGAAGGTCACGTGAGTGAAAACCATCTATACGAAACTAGAGAGATATACGTCATTTTGATGCTAATGTTAACATGCATATATATGTATTTATGGTTTATCTCACCTTTAAAGTAGCAGAAACACAGTGAATTCAGCATTTCGCCTCTCATTGTCTTTAAGTTTAGTCATTAGTATTTATCCTGTTAGTATTGCTTAATATTAAACATTAAATTATAGATTTATGATTAAAAAAGTCACATAAAATGGGGGTTATATCAGTTATGGTTGTGACGTTGCTCTTTGTAAGGAAAAAATAATAAGGTTAGCATGGTTATGATGACTGTCGTGGTTAACATATTTATATTAGTAAGTACGTTGAGTAAATCTTAGAGATTAGTCTATTAAATTTGCCTGTAAAAGGCGCTGGTTATGGTTAATTGCTAATTTCGATTTCCGATTAGTACGATTATGTCATCGTTTTAATGTTTTAATGGTTAGTTTCTTTGGTGAATGAGCATCCCTAAGGAGTGAACCATCAGATTTCTGAAGGGGAGGAGAGGGGGGTGAGGGATGGGGGTTAGTGGGGCGGGGGTGGGGGGGGGGGGGGGGGGTGATCATTTGTCCGTGCTCGATAATTGTAGTTATCAATGTTAATCAACCGCTTTACGTGTACGAGCTTGCTTCTCTCCCCTTCGGTGAAATAACAAGAGAAAAAATATTTTTTATAATTAGTTTTATTCATCTGCAATTATCATTACCATCTAGTCCTCTACTTGAATAAGTATCTTCATCTCGGCTGTTATAACTTATTAGGTTTTAAACTTTATTTAAAAAATATTTTATCAAATAGCTAATTCGTATTTCTTTATATATTTTTACTATCGTCTTGTTTCTGTTATTTACAAGTCGAGAACGCGAACGAATTTAAAACAATAACTGTTACAACAACAGCACTAATCTGAAATTAAATATTATCTTTTCAAAATCAAGTATTTTAAAATAAAGTAATTCAACAATCACCGTATAAGCACAGGGGTGCAACCTTTTTGCTCTTTATCACGTGATGACGTCAATACGAGCCAATATGGAAACATCCAATTTTCCAGTTGCTGCCCGTAACTCACGATCGTATGCACTTAAGGACTCTTAGAAAGGTGGATATATTGCATTGGCTTTTGGTTTGAGTTTTAAACCACAACATGCTCAAGATGCACCTTTACTGTATTAAACTACGTCTACGGTAAAGATGGCATTGTTCACACTGTTCACACTGTTCACACTGTCATAACCGCACCTAAACTAAAATGACTAATGGCTGCAAGCTATCAAAAGTTCTAGCGTTTTCGATTTCTGTTGTTCAATCCCCTTCAGAAATTGATTCGTTGATAGGCTTATCGAAATTAGGATGTACTATGAAAATCCGTCACTGCAGCAGAGGCATGAACAGGGACATGAAACCTCGCCTATTAGAGGCTATATCACCGCGAATACACGCGCCGAGTTTGGCTCCAATATTTGAAACAAGTTGAGCCCAACATAAGTAAATCGCAATGGATTTAAGTCAATACTCGCGTTCGTTGTGTTGTTTAAACAGAACTAACAGCATCATGTTACTAATACAAGTACTATGTTCTTACGTTACTTCTTGCGCGAGCTAAAGCTCGCGACACCAGCAGTTGCGCTTCTAACTCAGCGTGTTCCTTTGCCGCCAAATCTAATCGTGAACCACTAGGTGGGTGAGAAGGTTCTTTTTTGCGTGCTGTGAGCGGTTGCAGCGTTCCTTTTTTCTGTGGACTGGCGTACAAATGTTCAGGTACTGATGCTGCATTGGGTTCGTCCGGCGCAGTAACCCTACTATCTTGTTCAAACCGGTCGACGTTTGCTTGCGCTCGAGACAGAATCACACGGGCTCCGTCAAAAGAGCTGGGCGGTTGTTTTTTCTGGAGCTCGGGATCCACCATATAACGCGGGGAAGTTCCGATGCTTGGTTGGGGAGCGGTAGCTACTGTAGGACGATTAGTCAGCATGTATCGGGAACCCTGCAACACCCGAAGATAACATTTAAAATTGATCAAATAATAATGCATCAGTCAATTCTAGCAGTGCACATAACCCCCCCCCCCCCTCCTCCCGGAACAATTCCAAGGCATAAGTATTTTGTGATAAAAATAATTGACAAATGTCCCGTGGCGGGGACAAAAAAAACTGTGCAAATGGAGGAGTATACTAATAGTAACAAAAAGATTGAACATTCTTAGAATCTAGATGACGTCGAAAATACGAGGATGTCCAATGCCAGGGTAGTCTACTGCGGTTAACGAGCGTGTTCCGGTGCCTTGTGTAACACGTAGCGTCAAGTATTTTACTGGATGAGATTCGTATAGCCTCTTTAAGAAAACGACGATCTTGCTTAGGTCATTGTTTAGTGATGCAAAGGGTTTGAAAACTAAAGAGAAAATATTTGACAACATCATACACCAAGATAGAGTCGAAAACATTTTGCTTAGCATACAGACGGCTTCAATCTGTAGGAAATTCGAGGTATTCGTTCAGTGCTCAAATATTCTCTCAGAGTATACCATGCATGTTCTCAAGATAATTATTCAGGGAATTGATGACTAAAACCGAAACAAACACGCTTCGGTTTGCCATACTTTAGCTATTTTAGAGAAACCTAAAGAAATCATGAATAATGAATTACAAATAAAGTTTGAATATTTAAACCCACCGGTACGGATGGTGGTGCAACGCTTCGGTTGGGAGGCGAACCCCTTCCAGGCGGGGCAACATTTCGATCCATTGGCTCCGTCTTAGCAGAGGTAGGTCGAGCCGAACTAATCGGTCTGGCGACTCCAGGTTGCTGTGAGGCGGAAGTAGGTCGTCCTCTCGAGACGGATGTCCTTCCAACATACCCACGTGCATATTGCGTTGGAACTAAAGCACGTGATTGGTTTTCCCGAGGAGACACAATGTGAGTTTGCGGTAGCGATGCAGGTGTTATCTGCATAGGTTCTTCGTAAATGTGCTCGTCTTCGTAAATTAACGGATGACCGAAAGCTTGTCTCGGTTTGATTGGAACACCTTCGCGAATTGATTGGTCATTAAGGTAGGTTTCGTCATCGTACTGAGCGGTGTATGGATCTAAACCTTAAAATAAAAAAAAAAAACAGAAGAGAAAGTGTTTTTTAAGTAGTCTTACGCTTTTCTCTATTTAAATCAGATAAATTGTCTGAAAGTCATACTAAGAATGTTGTTAGACGTTTACATAGCTTTAATAATAGGCCCTTGAAAGGATATGACCTGAAAGCCAACTCACCAGGTAAATGTACACAGGATACCCACGAAACCACAGTAAGATCACTACCTTCGCCGAACGCAATAAACGATAATTTTTTATCTCAGGAATAAATAATATTTATTTCTCAACATTTCTCTTCTTTCATCCTCTGTAAATATCATGCATTAACTAATTAATTTTATTTGTCATTTGTTAATTTTATATGACAACTATAGATATTGTTAAGTTGATCGATTCATAATTACACACCTTCCATGTCCTGGTATGGTTGTTCATAAGCAAGATATTCTGTTGCGGGTGGTTGTACAAGTGGAGTCGGCATCACAGGTAAAACCGGATAGCCAGTCTCTAGCAAGTAATGTACACGATCTCTCTGCTGTGAACGAGAAGAAACCTGGAGAGGAAAAAAGTATATTTAAATATTTGCCATGAAAAATTAAATAGACGAGTTCCTGTTCCGACAATAGATCAGATTGCCTTACGAATGCGCCATCTTCTCTAATACCAGCATCTTTCAAAGATTTTGTTAATATAAATTAATGTCGGTTACAACTGCTTCTTAATAATACTAATTGAAAATATTTGGACAGGGTAACCACTTAACTTATTTAATTGCTATCAGTGTGGGCCCTGTAAACAATAAGTAAGTAAATAAATAAATAAATAAATAAATAAATGAATATATATGACTATCCTAAGTCTCATATATACGTTATTCTCCCTAATACTAAGTGAGGCGGAAGTATGGCCAAAACAGAACATGTCGTTTGTGCATACCTAATGTAAACACGACCTTCACTAGTTTCAGGCCTACTTTATCACAGAATGAACTTCTAATGGAGATATATACTAGATGTTGAATAAAAGTCATTCTAACAGTCGACTTACTGGACGGCTCGTTGGAGCGTTGTGAGGTTGTACGCCATTCTGTACGTGCGCTGGTTCAGTGCTTGTTTCTTGCCAGCTTTGTTGTTGTTGTTGAACCTGTTATATGCAAATAAAATTAAAAAAGAAAGGAAAGAAATACTTCAAGTTACAATCCAGTTCCATCCTGGAACATCTGTAGTCCAAAACTCTTTTTAACTCTTCGCTTGAGTCGTTTAATAGTCTGGTTTTGAACAATACAAACAACCATTTCAGTCAATTTTTAGACGTCCGCGTCCGCTTACTAGTTGTTCGTTTAATACAGGTATTCTTTACAGTAAACATGGGACCAAAATTTAATGGAGGGTGTCCGCTTAATACGGGGACCGCTTAATACAAGTTTAATTGTAGTACTGGACTTCCAGTAATAAAAATATGTCTTTTGGGCTTTTAATAGACTTTCTCAAAGTCCGTTTTTCGTTTTCTCGTTTTGGGTGGTCGGGCTGAGAACGGACTTTTCTCGCCTGCAGCGCGCCATTTTTTACCGACCTGTTTTTAGGTCGGCGGTGTGTCGGGGGTGTGGCAGCATTGATGTCCAATCAGAGGGCGCTAAGTTTCATGACGTCATTTTCCAGGAAACTTGATAGAAACACAGAATTACAAAACAGCTATCATACTGGAGATTCAAATATTTGAAACCGGATGCAATGGAGATACTGCCTAGCTCCGAGAAACACATTATATAAACTCTGAGGAGCTAAAAACAATTGCAAGATGCCACTATTCCAATATAGACCGTGACTATCGCATAATAGACTTGCCACAAGTCGACTGCGAAGCCCGCGAGAGCGCGACGAAGTCGCGAGTCGACTTGTTTCGTCTGCACAAAATCGAATTTAATTTGCATATTGTTGGCGCGAAAATATGGGTATGACGTAATGGTTCACGCATCGGGCTGGTAAAATAAACATGTCATTTCTCAAATGACTGGATAGTCTCAATTCCACAATGAATTGTTATAAAAGGTGACAGGATGACAGGCCTAGCAGAAATCCTGCTCGTCGCGCCGCTAAAAGCATTTCAGCCTAGCTTTGTATGAATAACTGTACCCCAAGAACGTGCCTGAGGGTTTTTTCCTTTCAGATCAAAATAAAGATATAACAGGCTTGTTGTCCTAAATGTTGTCGTTTCTTTGATCTTAGGAAAAAAATCTCTAGCTGTGATACTGACAGGAGAAATTTACGCTTTCCAGAGCCGTTTAGAATATTTAGTTACGCCATCGTTTGTTTGCTAGCTCTTGGCATTACAATGGAGCTTCTTTGGCTCAATTTGAAAGAGTTGCATGATCAGTAGTAGTCGCTTAAGTACGAGTTATTCACTGCTTAGAATCAGTTCATTTCTCAGTCCGTGATTTAATGTGACCGCAAGTCTGCGGTTAGCATAACTTCTGATATAGTGTTTCTTCTTCACGACTTCTAAGATCCAAGTCTTATGCGATTAGACTTTCTCAAAGTCCGTTTTTCGTTTTCTCGTTTTGGGTGGTCGGGCTGAGAACGTCGCGCTCTCGCGGGCTTCGCAGTCGACTTGTGGCAAGTCTAGGCTTTTAAAGTAACATTACAAATGAGAAAGAAAGAAAGGAAGCTGCTAAAATAATAAACGAAAACCATCAGAAAAAAATACCGAACCAGCTTATTTCTTCACCTCATTGCGTGGTCTGACAGATACCAGACGCACACCAGGGGTTTCTCTGATTGTCCACGCTGTTTCTCGCAATGCCTCTTGGGCCGTAGCTTTAGCGGCCTGGCCTGTTGCGAGAGGAGGTAACTGGTGGGAGAAAAAAGAAACAATAAGTTTACAGGTTGTATAAGAAAGACTTGAACGGACAAATGAGTCGTGTCTGGTTATTTTGATGATTCTTGTCCATCGTCATTAATAAAAAGATCAAAATAGTAAATGACTAATGATAAAAATAACTTTAGTGATAAAATCTGCGATAAATAATTTGAGATTGCCTTTAGAAAAATAAAATGTCACAAACTTATATAAGCGACTTTAATTCCTTTTAGCCGACATTGCAGTTGAAAAGCATACTCGCATCATTTTCGATTTTATTGATCTACATATTTTCCTTGTAGTAAAGTCAGGTAAAGTCCATGTTCAAGTCCACACATTGAGTGAACACATCGGTGCAGTACGCCTACCATTACTTCTCCCCCCCCCCAACCCCTCCCACCCCTTATTGGATGGAATCTAGTCCATCGCAGAGCTACCGCCATGATAATTCTACACGTGGTAGAGGTACGATGTTTAACAGAAAAAACTCTTCAATTCTATTGTCTGGTTCATGTACCTTTTCTTTCTTTTTTCTCTCTTTAACCTTTCGTTTCTTTTTCTTTTCTTCTTTTTTTTCGTGTTTCTTATTTTCATCCGAGTCACTTTGTGAACTGCTGCTGCTGCTACTGCTGCTACTGGAACTCTTTGAGCTTGAAGTACCAACACGATTTTTACGCCAGCGTTCTAATCGAGACCTTCTTTTGCGTCTAAAACAAAACGCGAACAAAAACTAGTTACGGTACAAAATAACCCCTCCCAATAATCCATGCCTAAATGTACACAGAACAAACCAAATCACCACAATATAATGAATCCGAACAGTGATATAGGTTATTTGTCGTCCCTGTTAGTTAAATGTGACCAGGTGTATGAGATAAAAATGCTAACGACTTACTGCGCCCTTCAATAACATGCGGAATTTGAAATTCAAATTTCCACCAACGGTTGCGTTTACACTGCCGTCAATCATCTTAGCTTACCTCTCAGGAAACAGATCTTCACTTCAATGAGTTCAAAAGGTCACGTCCGTGCATTATGATTGGTAGATTTCGATCCATTTTGTTTCTTTCTTTTTTACATGGTCCGTTGGCTTTCGTATTAATTATGATTGACGGCAGGGAATAACGCAACCGTTGGTGAAGATTTGAATTTCAAATTCCGCATGTTATTGAAAGCCGCAGTAACATCACCATCCAATAATGCGATCATCTGAACTAAGGCAAAAGATAACAACAACCCCAGTACAAAAATAACAAGTATATTAAAATTTATTCAATGGGAATACAACTTACTCTGCAGTAAGGCTTCGCTGTAGGGTAGAATTATAATCCTGCAACAGTAAAATAAAACACTATCAACAAATAAGTTTGGTATTTGGCCACGGCGTCTGTTGTTTTCGAGATACATAAAACGCTGAGCAAAATTGGTCAGCATTGGTCTTTAAGGAGGCTTGCCACAATTTTTTTTTGCCGTGGGGAGTATGTTTTTCAAAGTTTTATGTTTCACTGGTTTCCAACCGACAGCGGTTACTATAGCAACGCCAGCTTATTGCCTTTTGTTTTATACAATGTTGTTTTCCTCAAAATCTAGTCAGACACTTCATAATGAAACTTTCAAATTTTGTAGTACTCACGTATCACTAGCCGCACTCACAAAAAAACAAAAATTCGAAATCGAGTAAATCAAAAATCATTTATTTGGGCATGACACGAAAACAGTAATAAAGCAAATAATTCGTATAAAAGGAGAGATTTGGAAAACGATTTTATCATAAAATTGAACGCTAAAAGATTAAAAAAACCTTTAAAAACTTTAAAATTGACGATGTTTTGACACTACTTCACGTCATAATCAAGTCAAAAAAAGTAAAATTGAAACAAGAATATATTTGTGAGGTAAAACAATACAAAAATATTTGGTGGGCCTATGGGTATAATTGCAAAGGTAAAAAATAAAACTACTTATACCAAAACCATGCAAAGGAAAGTGGTTACATCTGAATTTATATCCAAGCTCATTATTCAGCTTAAAATAGACTTTTAGCTTGGCGTGGTTATGCTCCCCTCATCCTAGTTTAATATACTTTGTAGTCCAAACAATATCTGAAATATGTCCTGATTATGTATGTATATTTCAAGATAATTACCTGCTGTTAGCAATACCCTTTCTCTGTGCACATTATGTAATGATTTCTCTTTTCTTTTGTTTCATTGTCACTTTGTAATTTTATATATACATTTATATATATATATATATATATATATATATATATTTTTGTAACTTGGTTCTTTTGTTCAATAAAATGTACAAATTACAAAAAAAAAAGAAAAAAACCTACTTATACATGTACATTTACCTCCGTTGCATCTTTTTCTTTTTCTTTCTTATCTTCTGTTTCGTGTGTCTTCAGCCTTTTATTTCTTTCTCGTTCCTTTTCCCTCTTATCCTGTCGAATTTTCTCCCTGTGTCGCATCTTATTTCTCCATCGTTCCACATTCGCCTGAATAGATAAAGAGCATGTCACCTTAAACTGAATTTTGCTAAGCAGCCGGTTACAAAAACCTCTCCCCTCTCTCTCTTGGTAAGCCTTTCCAAATTATTTAATCTAAGCTCATTTTTACCAATAAATAACAGTTGTTATAAGAAAAGAAGAGTTTATCAGTTTCGTTTTCTGCATTGTTTACGTTTGTTTCTTTCTCTGTCCTAAGAATCAGTCCTTAATCATTTAAATCGGTGTATTATCTAACAACAACCTGATTTTGCATTTTGCAAAAGGTAATAAGTTCCTCTTTATGTAATGCTAAGTTAGAGCGTAGTGAAATATTTAAGCTTGACTTAAATATGATCTTGGTTGGGTAAACTAAGAAAAACCAAGTTGTGAGTTTAGCTTAGCAGTCTGACAATCTCAGCCCATGTTTGGTTTGCATTTGCTTCATCTTCACGTGCTTAACATTATAAGAATTAATCTCAATCAAAAATAGACTCCACTCATTGGCTCACACGTGTTTTTCCTGCTTGTAATCTGCTGTACGTTTTTGCTTCAAGTACTGATTGAATTCATTACATTGTTTGTGTTTGTTGTGATTGGCCAAGGTCAGAAAGCCTGCTACGCTGACCTTCTTTGTGCTCTCTCAGCTGGAGAATGAGTCACGAGCCCATTGGACGTGTGAGTATGCATGCTATGGGTTCTGTTTTACAATTGTCATAAAAAAATCACTCTTACTTTACTCGTTTGTTTACCTTAAGATAAAGAACATCTTCGTCTTCTTTTAGTTCAGCCTCTTTAGTAGCCGCTACATTTTGCAGCGCAATCATTTTCATTTTAGCCAACCACGCCTGAAGATATACACAGATTGTTTTTCGAACATTTTATTTGCTCTTTGAACATTTTATGTTTTAATTGAACGTGGTGTTATCAGACAAAATAGTTTAATTTAAGTCAAATTAATGGACTAATTTTAGTTATATGCGTTTATTTGAATGCAGGTTAATTTTCTTCTACGTTTGTGAGTAGATAATTAACTTACTATTATATTAATTATATATTAGTTATCATTAATAAATTACTATTCTTTGTTAATATATTGTTATTATGTAATGTTCCTTATATTATAATAAATGTATTATTAATTTATACGAATTATTTAATAAAATATATTAGTATTATTTTATAATTTAGTACGATAGACAACGCGCACGGTATCACAGACAATTAATGAATATGAGTTTGCTTTCAGATGCAAAACATAATAAGATGATTCAATACTTTGATACACAAGCGTTATGCGTCGCCTTGTAACTTTTACCTCAGACGTGTTCACGATTTTTATCAAAAGATGTTCTCTTGTAAAATTCATCTACCTCTGAAAATTGAATCCGCCACAATACTACAATAATTAAATAACGGATGTCCAAAATTTGTAACTAATGCAATGCGGAGAATTCCTAGTCTGTCATTCGCATGACTGTCAAGTGTCACCCTCGATAAACAAAGTTTATTTAAGTTTTCCTTACTAATTAACAAAGCCAATATGGGCAGTTGAGACCTTATGTACCACGTACGAAAGAGACAGGTGAAGGTGACGTTGAATATGGGTAGTTGCGGACTTAAAAGACGATTTTTAAAGATGCATGATGTCACAACATTATTTACCTGTGGCACACCCGATTCAGCAATGATTCTGTTGTGCTCTTTCTTTTCCCGTGCTACTGTATCTGGGATGGATGGTTTGGGTCCAACAAGAGGAGTCTCTATCAGGGGTGGCAATGAAGCGAATCGCAAAGGAGGCTCGCTACGTGTAAGGCTGTTGGCCAACCTCTCGTCTATCATCTGTGGACGGTTCTCTATAACACCTGCTAATTGCTCCATCTTGGATCAAAAAACAAATAATAAACGGGAATGTGTTAGTAATATATATTTTTGTATTAGTTATTGTAATCTGTAATTTTATTTAGCTTTGTTTCTGCATATTGTAATACGTTTTTGTTAAACAGGGCCCCACTTAAACCAGCTCCAGCTGTAGTGAATGGACAACCCTGTCGAAATATTGATTATAAATAAATAACTAAATTAAATAAGTAAATAAATAAATCTACTATCTGATCAGTTTGCCCGTTAAACGTGGAATAGGCTATCCCGTGTTAAATGTAAAAGTGGAATCCTGACGCCACTAACTCCGTCCTTTAAAATGTAATCTAGTAGAAATCTACAACTGCGGTGTTAAACCGGTTTGGGCAAAAGAAAGTGACTAGGAGTTTCGGTGCTCCCCGCGCAATGTGTCATCTCCAGAATCAGCTGGAAAGATTTGGCATCGCATTTTTCTTCTGTATCGGCACCCCTAATATTCGCCTGTATTTCCCCAGGAAAATGGCGGGAAATGATACTATTGTCGCTGTTTATCGGACATCAACGTTACGAAAGACATCTGAAAGAAATGTATCGTCTGTATCGTATCGTTTCTTATAATATACTCCGCAAAATATACAGTTTCTGATTGGCCAATGACAGTAATGCATAATTAGATTATAGGGTGCAAATCTAAGTTATAAAGTGCAATACGAAAGTTGCGAACTAATTGCGCTTACTTTAAATGATGTGATCAATTTTTAAATTTCACGCATGGTTTACCGGTCAAAAAAAGTTAAAGATAAAACTCGTGAGCATTTTGGAAACCATTGAAGCGTTTTGTTTCAAAATTTCAAAACATCACTCGTGCCCATAAATCACGAAATGCACAAGTAGTTCATACGATTTCCTATACGTATCGTATCGTCTGTCTGTATCAAGTGCGTGTATCGTCCCCCATTTTGAAATTACAATGATTGCAACGCATGCGTGACGGCTTTAAATTCGTTAAAAAATTTTAGAAATCGAACAGGCACGGCACAGTTAACGTTTACACGAACACATTTTTTGGCACGGTGCCCCCTATACCCGGCACCCCTAAAATTTTGGGCACCAGTGCCACATTGTGTTTGGGTTCGACACGTTTACACGTAGATAATTGGGAGTGCCGTGCCTAAAAATCATTAGTACCGTGCCGAATATTTAGGGTGCTGTGCCGAATTTTTAGCGCGTGTAAATGGGGTTTAAATTTAGATTTCCGGTTATTTCACATAGAGCAGTGTAAACAGCCTTCCTCGCATTGAAAACGACAAACAGCAGACGGCAAACGTCAAAAAAGGCGGGTAAATCATGCATGATCACGTAAAGTAGTGAAGAAGCTAACTTATTTATTGATGGTTTTAGATTCAGTCGTTTAGCAAAACTCATGCAGCAATGTATCTAATGTTTTACCCTCAAGTCAAACTTTGTCATGCGACGTGTTTTATCATTTTAGTTTGTAGATGTAATTTTAAATTTGGCTATTCAAATGAAACACACGAAGCAGCATTTTGCCACAGCACTGTTTTTCTCTTAAGAGTGAAAACGTTTAAATGTAAGTGGAAGATATTGATTTACCTCAATATGATCTTCTTTGTCTTTGGGCTTCTTGACTGCACGTTCGTGTTCGATGTGGCCATTCACATATATGGTGTCTTTGGTCGAAGACTTATTGTTGTTATGTTTGTAGTCGTTTCTATTACCATCCGTCCTCCTTCTGTATCGCTGGCTAGGCTTGGTTGGGCTCTCTGATGGCCCAGGAGAATAATCAGGAACAGGCAGTGTGGGAAATTTTGAAGGAATGTCGCTGCTACTTGTACTGGAAATACTGTTACAAAATTTATTAATAATTCATAACAGTTATGACAAATCAATAGGTGGTATTTGAGTCACACGCACAACCTGTAAACCCCAATACAAATCAACTGAGTTGATGAATTATTAAACAGTAGAATTAACTTTTGATACAGACACCTGCTCAGCTAATTAGTATTCATACAGATCTCTACTCATTGTTTCATTTCATAAGTACGATCTGTATCGACTTGCCATTGTAAACGCCCATACAGATCTCCCGCTCATATTTTATCTACTACTTAAAAGGGAAGGGGGAAAATATAAACATTAGATGCTTCAGTTTACGTGCAGTTTTCATTGGTATGGGCATGCCTGGAGTTCTTTTGTTTTTGTTTTAATTTGTTTTTCAACCTCGTTTAATATAAACGATAAATCTCAGCACACAAGTATAATTTAGAACTTTCTTTTTACAGAAGAAAAATGCAAATCAGACGAGCGTGAACTTCGTCAGGGATGAAGCATGGAGCCATTTTTGCATTTTTGTTTTCAAACTGCAAGGCCCGTGAGACTCGTGGGATTCTGACCAAACATTGCATGATGCAGGTAAGGATTTTCGTGTACGTCTTTCAAGCCAGTCGGCACTGACAATTCTACGTGACACGGTCATCCCAGATATGCGAAAGAGGTCATCCACTGGGCAGATGTCGTAGCAACTTAACAGTTTCTTACTTAGTTATTGAAAGATAATTCTCGAATGCTTGTTCCATCGCCCAAACAACTTAGGGAGAGAGAGCTTAATTACAATTATCTTAAAAAAGTACCGACAAACAGTTAATACGTGCAGAAAGAACAAACCTTGAACGCTTTTTCTTTAAAAGTCCATGTGGAGGTGGAATGACTTCATGAGAAGGCAACACTTTTAACTCCAGATTTTTATAAGGAGGCTGCTATACAAATCAAAAACAACAACAGGAGAGTAAATCAGTGAATATAAACCTAACTGAAAACTTCATAATGCCATGTTTACAGGGACCGCGGAGCAAGGTGAAAAGTGGGAGGGCTGACAATTAAAAATAATTTTTTCATATTGAAAATCGAAAAAAAAGTGGGGGCGGGGGCGCAAAAACGTGGTGGGGCCGCGGCCCTACCAGCCCCTCCGCGGTCCCTGGTATAAGTGACCCTTTTCCACTATTAACACAAACTTGAATGTTGTTGTGTGACTGGACATTTTAAAAAACGAACTTTACACAGGTAATTTTGGATGCGATTTCTGAAGCAATTTTAACGGTCATTGAAACTGCGACCTAACATCGCCTGTGTAAATCACCAGCGATTTTCGCTGCGATTTCACAGCGATTTGCTTGCGGTTTAATTGCGATGAATAACGTTAACTACCTTATCTGGTTTGACCTTCTGCCGTTCCCTCTTTCTTTTCGAAGCAAAATTGGCCCACGTAAATGCAAGGATGAGAAACAAAACCACGACAACAGGCACAATAATAGCAGGTATCAATGTCTCCCACTTCGATCGTGAGGGACTTGGACTGGGTGTGACCGCGATTTCTTTCACGACGTATGGCCGTAACGTCACCTGAAATAAAGAAAGAATGTTATAACAAAAGCAAGAAGCTTTAATTTCTTTTATCATATGACCCGTACGGCCCTGCGAGCCTTTTCTTTGCAAAACCATTGATGAAAGTCCCGTATGAGGGCTGTACGTGTATGACGTGAGCGGCCCGGAAAAAGCCGTCCGGCCCTTTACTACAAAAGCGTCCGGCCTCTCGCGTGTTAAAATTTCAAGCAATTTTGTCTCCAAATTGGTCATATGATAAAATTCTTATTGACAAAGTTGGGTCGGACCGGATGGGAAAATATTTGGCTCTCAGTCATGGCGCACGGACCTCGCGAGCGAGGTCCGTACGCCACGAAAGAGAGCCAAGTATTTTCCCATCCGGCCTGACCTAACTTAGTCAATAAGTACATAATACCTACCGACGATCTATGAAAATCTTTGAGGCACCTTGGGACCAACGATTTTCACAATTCACGACGGTGAATGATAGTTAGCAGGCTGATCGAGTTTCGAATGCGATCGGTTCTTCAGACCCAAACACGATGTTAGCACTTGCGTATTGGCGGTCAGAAGAGAGCCATGCAGAATTTAAACACTCTGTCTCGTTCATTACGGGAAAAGAAGTTACTTTTATTTGATCTCAGGTAATCGGAAGCTGTCACAAGTATTATCGTAGATGACACAAATATGATTTATAAGTCACTTACCCCATATTTTATAGTGGAGACAAGTTCAGCTTCACTTAATCTGTTCATTGTCTCGACAATGTGTTCTGCAGATAACATATTCAATCCATCAAATATCCGGTATTCTATGTCCACAACCTCCTCTCCAACGATCGGTTTAGCTCGCCTTATGGTCTCTGCCTACAGCGATAAATCAAACAAGAACTCCGTTTATAAGACGCAACAAAAGTAGGAGCATCAACCAGTGGTTGCTTGGAAGTTAATGTACAATGCGGAAGTAAATGTCACGGCAGCAGTTATGAAGTCAATGACCTGTGCTTTGTAAATGTTGATAATTAAATCCCTTGAAAACCCGAATAAGCAAGAAATGATCATAGAAAAACCAGTTTTCATAACACAAATAATAAATAGTTCGGTACAATTACAGTGTATCTCCAAAGCTCCTTATCAAGATCCAGAACAAAATGCGCGAAAAGTCTAAATTTTAGGTGATTAGAGAAAACGTTTCAGCTGAAAAACTATATGATTAAAAATCATACTAAGGTGATGGGACAAAGAAGGCAGATTCAATAGAAATCGAAATACTGTCTTTCTTACCAGTACAACAATGTTATCAACTTGTCTTCTGAAGCGGCGACTTCGTTTTTCAAACACCTGGAAAGCAGCACTTCTTTTCCACAACTCAAAGTTCCTAGTTTTCCAATTAAGAGTTCCGCTGAGTTTGTCATCAATCCATTCAAGGTCCCGTTTTCTTCGCTTATTTCCTTTCTCCTGGCCCCACCTGTAAGCTGCAGCAAGTTTCAACTCAATGTCCTCCCGGAAAGAGGAATTCTTTTCGTCCACAGTCGTCGGGACGAGAATCTGAATGCCAACGAGTCCTTCGGTGTTGTTAGAATTCGCAGTAGGGCGGATAGGCTCAGTAGGCTCCACCGATGCGGTTGCTGTTGATGATCTCGAGACTGACAAGCTCTTTTCTGATGTCGGTGTTGTTGTGACCTCTTTAGTGGTACTGACCGGCGGCTTAACAGACGACAGTGGCACCGTTTTCGTAATGGAAATGGCCGGACTTGTTGCTCTGAAAACAATACCAGATGTTATCGTAACGGTAGCTCTAGAAGGCTTACCAGTGGTAACTAGATCTGTCGCAGTTGTCGTTGTAATAGCGGGTTTGGCAGATGACAAAGGGAGCGAAGAACGTGCATACACCAGGGGAGATGACTGGACTAAAGACGTAACAGGAGGTATCGTGCTAGTGGTGGATGATTTCCTTGACGTCATTGAAGTGGAAAACACCGAGCTTATTTCAAGCAATAAAGAGGATTTGTCAATAACCGTTGCCGTTGATGGCAACAATAACGTTACTGGACTACTTTTAGTCACAACGATTGAACTTGATATAAGCTTATCACTTCTTGAAGAACTGGAAGTTGACGCTGGAGTGCTTTTAGCAAAAACGGTACTTTCAGTGGAGAGCAGCCCATCAGTGTTTGTGCTGATACTCTTTACACTCAAAGGGGTTGTGCTAATTAACTGCGCTGACGACACGGTGATGGCCACAGAGGACAGAAGAGATGATGGCGCAGAGTGAATTAAAATGTGACTGCTTTTTGATGTTAACGCGGTAATCGAAGAGTCACTAACCAATGAATCGACAATAGATGCTTTGACTGAAACTGTAGACATCAGTAAGCTGGAAAGCAAAAGCTCCACCGTCTTGCTAACTGTTCTTGTTATTTGAGACAGTTCTTTGGAGGAAGAGAATGAAATATGTCTACTCGCAGTTCTTGACGTTGAGTCTGCTACTGATTTTCTTGACGAGAAGCTGGTACTTGGCTTGACTGGAGTAGACTTGCTAGTGTGCGAGGCCACTGAAGTATTGGATGTTGAAAAAAGAACTACCCGCGTTACTATGGAACCCACTGAACTATGTGTGATGAAACTCGTCGACGAAACTCTAGATCTCATTGATGCAGGTGAAGAAACGTATGTTACAGGTTTGCTCATAGTAAGCGGTGAGACAGTTGATATCTTTGGGGACGTAGACGAGCTAAGTGTTAGTGGTGGTCCCGAAACCTCTGGCGTCGACAAATGCGTAGTATTTAATGATTGCGTCGTTAAAAGACCTTTGCCTGAAAACAGTGTTGATGAGAAACTTTGGAATGAATATGATGATGTTTGCAATGAACTGAGGATCGTGATGCTGCTGGATACATTCCTTGCCGAAGAAACACTAGCAACTAAAAATATCGTGTCTGATGAACGTTTCAGTACAGGGGAGATACTTGGTTGCACAGATCGACTGGAAGAACCCCTTTCAGTCGAATGGTATTGATAAGAGCTCATACTTGTCGTCACTGGCCGTGTTGTCATCAGGGTTACTGGCGTAGTAAGGATAAACGTAGAAACAGGTGAAAACGAAACATCTGTTTGAGTAGAAATACTAACAGCTGACAGACTTGATGTCTTAGCACTTGAAGTGGTAATGTTCATATTGACAGTCACGCTCCTAGAAAGGATAGAGGTATGTGATACATTTGGGGTCGAAACATCTGAAAAACGCGTCCTGCTAACTAGAGACTGTTCAGAAGATGCCGTAGAACCGACTACAGAGTAAGTTACTGCTGATCTTGAAACATCTGTCCTAATTGTCGAGATATAAATCGCACTTACATACGAAGATGGGATGCGGCTACTGCTCACCACATTTACAGAGGTCATATGGATGGTACTATTTCTTTGAATACTTGACTCCACACTTGATACGCTAGGTGTAAACAACGGTTTACTGCTTGTAGTTTGAATCGACCCCATCACACCTGATTGGGACAGGTGGTGTGTAGAATTACTTGCACTTGGAATGGATGGAGACGTTTTACTTCGGCTCACAGTGAAGGTCGTTAATGGTCTCACGGTTACGTTTAATGATGGAAAAACAGGCGTACTTGCAAATGCAGACGTCTGCGAAGCCACACTTGATGACAGGGTCTCGTATGAAGGCGTCAAGCCTGAAACGTGCGTTTTGGAGACATTGTCGCGACTAGTGCTACTTTGGAAAGCAGTTTGATTAATTGCGCTGGACTTGGTGATGATAATAGTCCTAGAACCTTCAGCCAGGGACGTAGTCGCATTCGCACTTTTCTGTGAAGGGCTTAATGTAAAAGTACTGTTAAATACAAGAGAAGTCTGTGAGCTACCAGTTGTGTAATTTTGATAAATACCTGTCGACGAGCTCGTCGCATGTTTAGAAGAGGTTGCTGGTAATGAAGATGTGTTCCCTGGTATAGGAGTGTGCGTAAATAAACTTGAGGTTAATGCCGATGACTTGGAAAGCACAATACTCGTTGTTTGAATGGGAGTAATACTCGTGAAAGAAGCACTCCCGATTGATGTCAGCGCTGATGAATTGAAAGGTACTGAGGTCACTGCTGGGATAATGCTTTGCGTTTCAGTCGAGTTAACCAACACAATCACACTGCTTCCGTTAAGGGAGCGAGACGATGCGATCAGTGACATTGTTTTTGTTAAGATGTAGCTCATTGAGTGATGTGTTGCTATCGCTTCCGTCGATTGTAATAACGAAAGAGACGATGGGGAAAGTAGCACTTTTGGACTAGATGGCACTGTTTCTATTGACAAAGACGTTGTCTGAACAGTCGAATTTCGATTAACTTCACTACTGCTTGGGATCAATGATGAAGGAAAAACCGTAAATGAAGTTTTGTTGAATATTAAAGTTGATGTTAAATAACTTGTCGAACTCCTTGAGAATGTCGATGACGATGCCATTGTGGATGTGGAACTTCTATTGAATGGAGGTGAAATAGACAAGCTTAGTTGAGTCGTCGAGTCAAAAATGGATGATGTTGCATGTTTAACAAACGTGTCAGTCATGGTTGCAACGAAAGTTGGACTAAACGTTATTACGCTGCTTGTCTGTCTCACTTCTAATGAAGATACTTTTGTGCTAAAAAGAGTAATGTTTGTGGTTTGAAATGATGACGAGAAACCTGAAGTCACCAGCATTGTAGATAATATAGCGGTTGAAGCAAGATACACAATGATGGGATCGAGAATCACCTGAAGGAACAATAACAAAGACATGGGATAAAAAAATATTAATCAACACTTCTTAATTAAGAGTGAACAGTAATAATAAAGAACTGAAACTATTAGTAAGGGTCTTTGACTTAACATGACCAGGATGAAATGGATTGCAAGGTGAAAAATTCGGGGCAACGTTTTCAACTTCTGCAGTTGTGTCTTGGAAAGATTGCTAATTATTAATCCTAGTTTGCTTCCCCTTCAAAAATCCACTTGACATTTGTGAAACAAAAGTGAAAAAGTGAAAAAAAGAAAGTGAAACAGCAGAATCCCCAGTCCTTTTAAAACTGATAAAAAGTCATCATCGTCAAAAGAAAATGAGCAAAAGCATTAAAATAAATAAAAATTTTGTAAATATATTAATAAAATAAATAAATAAATAAATAAATAAGTAAAACGATGGTTACCGTATATCCAACAGTCCGGGTCAGTGAAAGGTTCGCTCCCTTGATGTTTTGAACAACTGGATAAGCAAGAAGCGGTTTACTGCCATTGAGAACTTGAAATGTTACATTCACGCTGGTGCTATTTGAAACGGGTGATCGCACGATGCTAATGATCTACAGAAAAAAAAAGCCAAATTAGAAAACAGTCACACTTAATTAACAACGGTATACTTGAACATGTTACGTCTACGTAGGGTTATTTGGTGTAGACTAGGTGGCGTATATAGGCTCCGGTTTAAAAGCATGAAGCAAATATAACTTTTACCTTTCAAAAGGATGCTTGACCATCGCAAAATTACTTCCCATGCTAGCACTGTGTTACGTGTAGGTCATCTAACGACCTTTTTCAAGAACACTAATGGAAAATCAGGGACCAAACCACCGAACGTCTAATCTCAACTCCAACTGTACATACCTTCATTTCTCATTCTCTTCGAAAAAATTACCGTTTTCCATTGCTCTACAAGATAGCTTTAGATCTTCTTTTATATATCATCCATAAGGATTTGATAAAAGGGCAAATAAAGTATTGGACTGAGCGTTATATATCCAACTATTCCACAATTTGCAAACACACAAATTCTACAGGAAGAGGCACGTAAATAAAAAATTGTGCAAAGGTACTATATATGAAACTTAGCAATTACGTATTTTTCATTTAATGAATTGCAGGCAGAAGAAATTTGAAATTCATTCAACTTACATTCACGGAAACGTTTCCTGATATTCCATCCACTGAACCATTCTTGTAAGCAAGAAAAATTCCTTTCTCCAGTTGGTTTTTAAAGGAAGTATTGTTTACAGTTTGATTCAGAGGAACACTGATGCCAAAGCGCACGAAGAAACCTGGAGGTATGGATACAACAGAACTGGTAATTAATGGCTCTGAAGAGGATGGTGTTAGTGCGGATGACAAGGCCACAAAACTTGAGGTAACTGCAGGTGCACCACTGGAAAGGTGAGTTTGTAATGAGGTTGTTGCCGACACATTTTTAGATGGCACCGTTAGACTTAGTGACGATGATAACACCACAAAGCTTGAGGTAACAAGAGAAGCACCACTTGACGGAAGAATTTGGGATGAAGGTGTTGCTGGTACATCTGCAGATGACACTGTTGGCGTGAAACTTGGCCTTTGTGATATTTCCAAACTTTTAGTCGACGACAACAACTTACTTCGCTGGGATTCGCTTGTTGTCGAATAAGGTTTTGACCGATGAGTCGAATTCACGTAAGGAGTTATCAAAGTTTCTCGGCTGTAACTAGTGTCACGTGGCGTTTTTAAACTGAACTGAACTGAACTGGTGATAACAGGCTCTGTGGTGGATGGTCTAAGTGTGGATGACACTGCCACGAGGCTTATAGAGTTAGTTTGCAATGGCAATGTTGCTGACACATTTGCAGAAGGCAGTGTTGATGTGAACATTCTGGATTGTGAGATTGCTATACTTGATGTTTGCTGGAAATAAGCGGTTACCGAAGACACTGCTGAATGTTCCGCTGAGCTCAGTGCAGACACCGCCAAAGTTGTTCTGCTGGAATGTGTCACGTTTACCGTTTTGAATGACGTAGATATTGATGGAAGGGTTACCAAAGTCACTGAACTTGTTAAAGTGAGTTCTGAACTAGGAGACTGAAATGAAGAAACAGACGTCAAGAAAGTTGTTGTAGCTACAGGAGCATCACTTGACAGATAAATTTGGTTCGAAGATGCTGCTGTGACATTTGCAGATGTCTTTGCTGCCGTAAACTTCTGGCTCTGTAGCGAAGATTCTGCAGCCAATGTGAAGTGCGCATCTAAAAGAAAATACGGTGTAAGAAAAAAGAAAACGTAAATAAAACGGATAACATTTCCGTAAAAATAAAAAGCTCATGGCAATAGAGATACGTTTGTTATTTCCTTCTAATTTTTAATCAGTTGCGCGATAATTTGTACGTTTGAACCTTCATTACTGCCAAGACTACCCAACTCCGATTATAGTGGCACCGTTTCGCAAACTGTTGAAAAATAAACAGGACCATAACGACGTCCTGCTCAGAACTTTGTTTTGGTTATCCATGGTCAAACGTTACCACCACGTTCAATGTCTCTAGGTTTAATTCTAGAAGTGAAACGGTTAAGAAAACATGATTTACAATTATACCCACACAAAAATCATTTACTACCAAAGCTACAGTATCCAATTGTACTGTCTATCACCTGTTGTTGAAGAAGCTCTTGGTTGTTGTGTCGAGTTAAGAGAAGGCATTACCAACGTTCCTCCGACAATACTCGTCATCTTTATTCTTTGAATTGATGAAGATGGTGATAAAGTCATCGACATTGTAGGAAAGGAAGAGACTAACGAAACGTGCACGATAACAAGCGTGTCTACCACCTGTAACAAAAACAAGATAAGTAAAGGAAGGCACGTGCGACTAGGATACATTCCAAAGAGTGATACTGAAAAAAGCATTGATAGACTGTGTTTTGTATTGGATAAAATGAAAATTGTTAATTCTTTACATTTGAAAGCTAAGATTGTAAAGCAACTCACGAGAGCAGCGAATCATTTTTTTAACGTAAAGATACTTAGTTGCTTTAATTCAACATTAAAAATGAATGCCTTTTCAGGCCTCAAAGTAGTTTCCTGTAACTAACTGATACGATGATCTTGGACATGGAATTTCCTAGCGACATGGAATTGCCTAGCAACATCCAAAAACTTCTTTGTTCTGCTACGTTAACGGAGAATTTTCCAAGCAGATTGTTGCCTTTTAATTGGCAACGAGAAAAGGAAAACTTCTAGTGACTCAATAAATGTGCTCCAAAACCGTCACTGCTTTCTAATTTGAGGGCAGTCATATCGTACTACATTTACAGACATCAAAAGGTGAGTACCTCGTATCCAATAGCTTCTGTCAGTGATAACCTCGCTCGTTCGATATTTTCGATAACCAAGTAAGCAGCAAGCGGTTCACTACCATTGAGGACTTGAAACGTTACAGTCACATTGGAGCTATTCGAGTCGGATGTTCGCTTTATGATGATAATCTAAAAAAAAGAAGCATAAAGATAAGTCTGTAACAACCGTTATAGTCTTCTCTGGATGGCTGTCGCCTGCGGCTTTTGTAACATGAAGTAGCTGGGAGGTTAAAACCCCACTCCCATTCCCTTCTTACTTCTGGTTAAGATGCTAGTTCCGCTAGTTCCACTAGTGTGTTGTATAAAAAAAAATATATCCTTTATTTACCCTCGGCAGCGTTTATAGCACAAGTGCTAATGGGACCGAGCATTCAAATTAAACATAACATTTTTAAAAATCCCAACTGGCAGGAGGCAAACCAGTTGGCTATTTTACAAGCGTGGCCGAGGAGTTGAACTCGGGTCTACCGTGAAACAACTCCATCTAGTGGTCAGAAAGGGACTTGAACCCGGGACCTCCGGATTTCAAGTCCGGCGCCCTAACCACTCGACCACACTGCCTTCTTATTAGGGCATCGCCGACGGAAAAAGGTCATAAAGGCAACATGGAGAGACTAAAAGCATCAGTGCCGCAACTCCCTCCCCTCGCTTCCTCTTTTAATGTAATGACAGCCATTCATCTGGTAGAGACAAGAGGAGCAACCTTCAGATTGACGTAGTTTCGTAAAATTAATGTTATGGCTAATAAACGTTATGAAGCTTGTCTAGGAAGTACAAGAACAAACTAGTAACTTACGCTTATAGAAACGTTTTCTGGCGACGCGCCCAAAGAACCATTCTGATAAGCCATAAGAATTCCTTCTTTCAGAGCCTTTGTAAAGTTAGTATTGTTCACACTTTGATTTCGAGGGACGCTGATTCCAAAACGTACAAAAATACCCGACGGTATAAAGACTGAACTCGTAGTAAAAAGTTCTGAAGTAGATGGTCTTTGTAAGGATGGCAATGACACATAGCTAGAGGTTACCATAGAAACACTACTTGAAGAATGAGCTGGTAATGAAACTCCACTTGATGAGTGGGATTGCAGTGAAGACGTTGACGACACATTTACAATTGAGTCTGTTGGTCTTAAAGAGGAGGACAAAGGCACATTGCTCGAGGAAACCACATCAGTTGACAGAGGAATTTGCGTTGAAGGTGTTGTTGACACAATCGCAGTTGGCACTGTTACTGTGAATGGCGGAGATGAGAACGGAGAATAACTGGCGGTAACTATAGGTACATCACTTGTAGATGGAGATAGAAGAAACGAAGTTGTTGATGTTAAATGTACAGTTGATAATGTTGTTGTGACGGTCTGAGATTGTGAAAAAGATCCTGCACGTGATGTAGAAAGTAAACCTGTAAAGTTGTGATTGAAAAGAACAACTTGATATTATTGAAGTTAAAGTAGATGATGAAACTAGTGATATTCTTTTTTGCAAAATTCCCATTAGACACTTTTTCCGTCACCGGTAACAACTTGCTTAATTCAGATGAAGTCATATAAATAGTGTGACATGATGTGACAAATCAGCCATGTATGATATTGTGCTACAATGTTTCCTTGAATTGCAATTTTTGTACAGTGGATGCTATGATGCCACATGGCAACTAAAGAGGTTGATTTAGTGTCATACATATTCAAGGTTTATTGTTATTGTTTATATTGATTTTAATGGTTTGTATGCAAAACATTGTTTTCTGTTCCACATAACAACTAAAAACGGTTGATTTAGTATCAAGGTTTATTGTCATTGTTTATATCGCTCTTAATTATAATGAAGACAGTTTGTATCTAAAATATTGTTTTCTGTTTTTCATCTAGTGGGTTAATTGATTGTGTTTAGAACTTTATAAACGCTGCCAGCTATTTATGTTCGATTTACCTTTTTTCAGTGAGTTTAACTTACTTGACTCGCCATGCAAATAAGATGACCTTTCATGCACTGTGATTGAAAGGTTAGAGCTCCTTGACGCGGATTCTCCTAAGGTCGCCAGCGTTGCCTTCACGCTTTTGCTAGAAGAATACGTTTGCATTTGTACCGATCCTGACAAAATTGTTAAACCCGAGACGGCCGACTCCCTTTTTGTTAAAATCGAGCTATCAACAGCAGTCGTAGATTCTCTTGGGAGTGAAAACGTCCGCGACACGTAAGTAGATACCGCTGAAGTTGCCATGGTTTCTTTCGCTAGTGTTAATGACGAAAAGGCAGCAGATGACGTATTAGATGAATCCAACGCAGAAACAAATGACGACTTCGATGTTGTCATGGAGAGAGGCGACAGAGTTAATGAATGTTGTATCTTAGATGACCTATAAGAAGATACTAATGGGGACACAACTGAATATGTCGCTGTTGACAGTGTTGTTGTAGGTTGCAAATTAGATGTTCCATTCAACGAATCGAATGAAGGCGTAGCTAAATACTTTGAAGACGCAATGAATACTGTTGATAGTGATAATTTAGGTCGTATGTTAGATGCGACATTCGATAAATCGAATGTAAGCGCAACTGAATACTTTGAAGTTACCATGGATACTGCTGACAACGTTAATGTTGGTTCTATATTAGATGAGCCATCAGAAAACTTTGATGATGCCACAGATACCATCGAAGAGGTTACTGCAGATGACACATTAGATGACGCATTAGAAGAAACCATTAAGGTAGCAACCAAATGCTCTGACGTTGTCATGGTTACTGCTGACGGCGTTGATGTGGGTTGGACATTCGCAGACAACTCTGGTTCTGAAAATGAGGTTCTAGTAATCGGCACAGTTAATGACAAATCAATAGATTTCTGTGTAAACATGGACACGCCAGAATCTTTCCTGCTGGATGGAGAATATGAAACAGTGTTGTTTGGTAACAATATTGTTGATACGCCGGAAGATTCGTTTGGGTGATGGGTGGTTAACGAGACGACACGAGCTGATTTCATGGAAAACAATGAAGACGACAGAGTCGTTGGGTCTGATAAACTGGAAGCACCACCATTCCGTAACGTAGTTATACTTGGTGTTGAAGCATCCAGTGGCTTTGAAGTGACATTAAGCAAACGTATACTCATGCTTAATGACGCGGTAGCTTCTCTTGAAACATGTATTGATCTGGTTACACTCAAATATGTTAACTTATTTGTTCCCATAACAGAAGAACTTGATTCTGCCGACGTAATAGTGCTTTTAAACGAAAATGAAGTAGAATCTTTTGAGTGTTTAATCTCACTTTTATATGTGGAAGCATTTGCGCTGAAAACAGCAGAACTTGGCTTTGACATTGCTGTGCTTTGCGTAATACTGCTTTGATATAGCAACGGTGTAGTGACGTCTGTCGAAAGGCGAGGCCCACTTTTATCTGTTGAAACATTAGCTGCAATGCTTAAAGAGCTTGAGCTTGGCAATGTTGCAGATGGTGTAACGCGGCTGTTGTACAGAAATGATGAACGAATAGCCGTTGATAGATAAGAAGACAAAACGTAGGGTGTCGTAGTTGGGAATTTGGATGCACCGAGTGATGTTGTGAGTTCCTTGACAACTGTTGTGCTGTTTGATAGGGGAGACGATGCTGTCACTAGTGTTTGGGACGTAGAATTAACATATTTTGAAGGATCAGAGGAAAAAAAATGCGAGGACTTAGTCGCATTAAAGGTACTTGAGAAATAGTGCATGACAGTCTTATTAGGAAGCAACGTTGATTTACCAGTGGCTACTGAAGGTTGCATAAAATATGATCCAGTGGTAGACGGCGATATTAGCGTACTAGATACATTGGAAATCATCGAGGAAGTTGATGTATTTTTTAGTGAAAACTCTACAGTGGTGAGTTCGAGATGTTCCGACGACAACGTACGAAGTACAGTACTTGTCTTACTGGCTGATGTGAAGTTAGAAGTATAATTAATAAAGATCTTTGAAGACAAAGATGAGGAAGATAAAGTGATGTCGACGTTAGTGGTCTGTCTAAGCGATTCTGTGAAGAAAAATTCAGTTACTATCGAGGTACTGTCTTTTGAATGAAAAGGCAAACTGGATGACGTATTGCCAGATAGAGATGAAGGGCCAATGGATTGCTTTGAGGAGGATGTAGTGTTGACTCCTTGAAGAGTGTTTCCATAGTTGGCTGTTGTCTCTGAGAAGATACTCAGTGAAGCTGCAAGTGTTTCTGTTGAGAAACCCGAATTAAGTGACGCACTGTATGATAACGACGATTTAGATAATAGAGACGTTTTTAAAGTTGAAAGTGGTTCTTCTGTCTTGGTACTACCAGAAGAGTGGGAACTATTTACATTTGTGTTTGTTGTTGCTTGCGTCCTGGAAGTCTCTAACTTGACTGATGCGGAAGACATCTGCTCTGCTACTGTTGTCAAAGAAGTTCGGCTGTACGATGACGTAGATTCTGGACGTTTCCTTGTATCCAAGGACACAGAGGTCACAAATGGGATGGACACCGATGACGAAAGCTGAAGCGTTTTCGTATTGTTCGCTCCAAAGGATGAATTTTTATTGACAGTTGCCTCAGAGGAAGAAAATCTGAATCTGGTAGTAGCATCGTTACTAATTTGGTTCGTCACAATTGTTGTTAGGTGAACCTTGCGGCTAGATGCATACGATATGGATGATGATGGTGAAGAAGATTCCGACGTGTGCAAACTTGCTACGGTGTTAGAAACTGTGGACGAGTTCTGAGTGGCTGAATGTGCTTGTAATGTTTCCGGGTGTGTTCCAGTGCTAGTGTACGACTTGAAGCTTGAAAAAATGCTCGTTGTGACTTGTTGGTTTTTACTGAGATTTGCGCTTACTTGTGAAGAAATATGTTGTAGACTGCTACGGTCGCTTTCAGCAGCGGTAACACTCTGATACACATACGTTGAGGACGAATATGTTACAAAAGAAGGCGTTCTAGTATATTGGTCGAAAAATGAGCTGCTTGGCATTTTTCCAGAACTCGAAAATGTCGTATCCGTTGACAAGCTTCTAACCGTGGCAACATTTTGTGATGCCGACGCAGTAAAAAGTAAAGAACTCGAAACGTTTGCAACTTTTACACTTGATAAAGGTGCTACAACAGTGCTACTCGATGACACGGATTCGGAGCTTTGGTTTGATAACGCATCACTCGTAAATAAAGCCAAGCTAAGCGGTTCTGTAAACCCCACAATTGAAAACGATGAGGCGTCAAGCAGTGACCGAACACTTGTTGGCACGCTCGTTGCGGTCGTCGTAGTTGTAACGAATGATAGTGCCAGGGCGATTGGTTCCGTTGAACCAACGACGGGAAAGTTAGAAGATTGAAGTATGGTGAGAATGTCCGTCTTGTTGTGCAGTGAAGTGGGTGAAGATGCGTTGGTGCTATTGACTGAAATGAAAGGTTAAATTAATTACGTTTAGTTAGTATTTACGTTTGTTAGATAATGTTAGTATATAATTGTATCTGTTAGTATAGTGTGTACTTTAATTGTGTTGCAGCGTACAGCTTTTCGTTAAAAAGAAACATTTCCCAAATTATGTATTCAAATTGACCTTCAGGTTTCTTCGTGTACACAGCACTGTATGCCACCGTGTTCAATTTTGATGAAAAAAAGATAATCCCAATTTTATTTTTCCGACAAATGCAAAAAAAAACAACAACAACACTACAACAGGAAAGTATTGTTTTGCTTTCATTTGGATAGTCATACAAAGACAGGGAAAGAAAAGAGATTAATAGTGGCTCTGTTTTACATATACCAAGGGATGCATGTTGAACAATCCATTTATAAATGTTGACACAAAATAGTACCAATCAACAATCAGATTAGCCACGTCATGCAGGTGCCAGATTCAAATCAGCATTATTTTGTTGCTCCTTAAGGTATCTCAATGAACTTTTGTTGTATTTATTCGTTAGTAATTACATTGCTGACTAATGATATAACAAGAGAACAGATTGAACTGGCATAATGTAACGCGGACTTTATAATGTGAACAAAAAAAAAAAGGTATGAACGTGTTAACTTGTTAGTGGGCGCATCGTGCTAGTGTCAAGGTAGTAAGAAATATATTGCATTGCCGGATTTGCCTTAGTGATATTTTGTATCTGCATGGTGTGTGTCGGAAAGATGAGCTGAAATGACCAAATCATATGCATATATTCTCGTGACCCTTATTCTTTTTTTGCACTTTACAATGCAGTCTTAGGCATATTAGAAAGTGTTGACTTCTGGCTAAGTTTATTTAATGTGGAGATTTCGCAATTTAGTTTTACAAATACAATTGGTTCTTGTGTTCTTTTAAAATATCAGTATAACTTCAAAACAAATTAACACAGCTACATGTTGCCATTGTCGATGTTTTATATTAACATTATTGTTGGGCATAAGGATATAAGTAAGTCAGAAGGGTTGTTAATAAAAAAATAGGAACTGTCAATTCTGAATAGCTGAGAGATATTTCTCGCAATTACAAAAAAGTTCTTTAACCCATTCACTCCTGAGAATTTTTACGTTTTTGAGCGATTTTCTGCATTCACACGCCCCATAGGATTTCGTGACTCCATATTTAAAGTTACCATTGAAAGTGCTGCTGTTCTAAAACACTGAAGGCTCGAGTTTACTGGAAACGTCATTGTGACGATCTCATTTTGCTTGGTTGATTTGCAATAAAGGGTCCAATATGAATTATCTACGATTTTTGGTAAGTTCACAGCCATTTTTCATCTTTAGTAGCTGTCTGATGAGCATCATTAAGCTTGGAGGTAGTTCAGAGTCCACTTCTCAATGAAGCGAGTTAGGTGTTGTACTTCGTTTACGAATTTGGCTCGTTGCTCGTTGAACTGGAAAAATGGCCGCCTGGAAACGAAGTGGCTTTGGGACTCGACTCTGGATGAATTTCTCGACCTACCGCGGCATATTTTGGAAGTTGCGACCACAGGAGAATACAACAAGCGCGAAATTTCGGCGGTGGGTCGGAGTGGCTGTGGACTTAGTATAAATATGAAATGTGTGCGGAAAGAATCAAGCGCTGTCAAAATTTTTGGCTTTTTCCCAGCATGCAGTGCGGTGGTGATATTGAAAATCGAGGCAAGGTCAGTATGCATTAGAACGAGAGGCTAGAGCTCGGCCCGAGCAACGAATAAGAGCAAAAAAATTCACTGCTAAGCTAGGACTAGGACTGAATTTCGCCGTGAATGTTGACTTTTGGGTTTGCCATGATGATTTGAATAAAAAAAACTGTTTTTCTATGACGTTAAAAACGGTCATTTTTGTTATTGTCCAAATTCAAACGCTGATATTCTACAAAAATCGCTGACTTTTTTGTGTTTATTGGGTATCTCAATTTGAGGGACTTTCTAGTCAATGCTCAGAACTGCTAGTTAGGGCAATGTTTGCGCGATTGAGAAAGTTGCAATTTTTTAAAGCAGTGGAGTATTGTACGGCCGGTTTTGGCCGGTGTAGGAGCGAATGGGTTAATAGAAATTCTTTTAAAAAAGGTTGTCAGTGCATCACGCAATGAATGAATAAATGGCCGTTTTTATACTAGAGACGCATTATCCGTCCAGACGAATAATGCGTCTGTCATGTTATGCGTCTAGTGTAAAGACGGGACGAACAACTAGAGACGCATTATCCGTCTGGACGAACTTGGGCAAACATTTGTAGTTCGTCTGGTTATGCGTCTCTAGTATAAAGACGGGCACAAGACGTATTATCCGTCTAGACGAACTATCTTTCGAAATGCGTCTTGAACGACACACTACGAAAGATAGTTCGTCTAGACGGATAATGCGTCTTGTGCCCGTCTTTATACTGGAGACGCATAACCAGACGAACTACAAATGTTTGCCCAAGTTCGTCCAGACGGATAATGCGTCTCTAGTATAAAAACGGCCAATTATTGAAACAAGTTAGGGTAAATTAAATAATGACAAACTTGTATTAATATAAAAGGAACTGAGACGACAGGAACGTAAAAACTATACACCGCGACAAGATAGGTTCTGTCTTTGTGTACCGGTATACAAGGACGAAAACAAAATACTAAACAATAGACTACTCGGCCGTGGATACAATACCTCAAAAACAAAGCGAATATGTACACCGTGAAGTATCAGAAGTATGTGAAATCTCTTGTGAACTGGCACACCAGGATAGAATCACAAGACAGATATATCGATTTCATGATCACCGCTTCCTGGTTTAAGATAATTACGAACTTAGAACGAATTGAAGGAAAACGCTTTTGAAAAATGATCAGTGAAGTTAAAGCTAAGGTTATTTAGGCTAGGTTTACATTCATAGCAATGATATGCATTAGATTGTAGAATTATTATATACCAGCAAATGAATATTTTTTAATCACACTGACCTAAATACCTAATAGTTTGAGATATTCATTTTAATACAAATAATCAGCGAAATATATTGAATACAATTATAATTATAGCCCGTTACCTTAACTATGACAAATCAAAACAATTATTCTCGACACGACGATATCCGATCTCTGATCTCTTGAATACAACCCTAATCATCTCTCCAACAATTATTTATAAAAACATCGATTAAAAAACTCAAAACAAAAGTGGTTTATCTCGCGAAAAGTTAAAGTTATCAAGGAAACTGACTTGCGTAGTAGAAAACTGTGGTTGACGTAAGTTGTAATATGTAATATGATTCGCTTGATATATCGTAGTCAAACCGCAACTGTGATCATTTTATTACCGCTGGCGTTTACGATTGAAGATTAAAGCAGTATTGCAAATCAAACTATTGAATAACTGTATATAGAGTTGATATGTTACACTTAAATACTCTCAGAAATTGTGAATAAAGCAAAAATCATACGCAATGTAACGAATATATGGCACTTGAATTTTACTTACCATTTTCAAACGAAGCATTATTTCGCACAGACTGACTTGAATACGCGGAAATAACTGGCGATATCCCGCTTGTTGAGACTACAGCAGCACTAGATAGCGACGAGTCATTGTTTTCGCCAGCAACGAAGGTAAAACCACAAGAGAAAGCCCACAACGTAAACAATCTAAACGTTAACACAATGGCGGTACACTGATTCGGGACGCGCACGCTTGTTGAAAATGACCTTGCTTTCTTTATATTCATCCGTGAATCCAGTCAGTGCTTTGAGCGTCGCTTCTGGCTGTTACTGAAGCGACGTCTCATTAGGATCGTTTCTTGTTCACGGTGCAAATCTGCAAATTATCGAGGACATAAGCAAGTGATCATGCACTGTCGACTGCATTTTCGGTGAACCCATAGAAACACTCAATAACCTTGGCAACATGTCGTTCCACTCATCAAATAACGCAAATTAATATTTGATTAGCATAACTTATGCCCGCCGGATAGACGGCTTATTGTTGTAATTTAACACGTACGGAAAAGGTTCTTTCAGTTCTTTCCGCTAATCAAAATGCTGTAATTATACATTTGTTAGAGAAGTCTCTGAGGATTAGGCTAGAAACTTAGTCACGAAATAAATCGCGACAAATACTTGTCTTTATAGCTTTGTTTGCATTTCCATGTATGACTTTTAGAAGCTTTTATACAGACAGTGAACTTCCGTTTCCATGGCTCCAGTGGTTCCATGACGAAAACAACTGCGTATAGATGACCCGGATAGATGACAGTTTGTTGAATAATACACTGTTTTAAAAGTGTAATAGGCCTTATCACGGTTTTTCCAAATTTTTATATTGGCCAGATAGCAAAAATCCATCGACACTACTGGAAAAAGCATCTCACAATTAGTAAAGTGGCCGAGTTTAAAAGCGATATCTTTTAAAATAGTGGAGATATAGCTCCGCAAAGTCGGCAAATTTCACAGACGTTTGTATCGCGCAGCCAAATTTTTTGCCTACCGGTAGGCAAGAAATTTGGCTGCGCGATACGATAAGGTCAGCGATTTTCAGGCAAAGATGTCAGAACACGTTCCAGTCGTTATAATAATTTATGCATAACGTTCGGCTCATGAAAAGTTCGGCGTCTGAGCCGGGCCTTAGTTACCAATTTGTAAGATCAGAATAAATTATAATTCATAAGTTAAGTTTAACGCCTCTTGCCGGTTCGCCTCTTAATAAAATGAGCTGATAATTTTAAGAGGCTTGTTTTGTACTCGGTATAATCACTATTCTCACAAGGGGTATACGCACAAAAAGCCTATAAATATATACAATCATATACTTCTTTACATTCCTAGCGTGACTCGTGGGAATGCGCGGCATAACTCTGATCCTCCTCCCTCTATATATAAGCAGCCCGCTCCGTAATTCAGCCCAGTTCAGTAAAGTTTATGTCGGGACCCGTGCAAGACGATAACGCCCCACCCTCCTCCCCGCAGCGATGGAACTTATTCTCCCCAGGTCTACCAGCTCGCAAAGCCTCGGGCCGATTCTCCCATATCTTATACATCTAGGTCCTATTGGCTTTGTGTGCGGGTATACCTGGTGAGAATATATTACGTCTCTAAAACGTCAGTCTCTAAAGGATAACATTTTGGGGTTAAACGCAATATGCGCTCAGTGCATCGTCAGAAAACCCACTTGGAAACCCAAAATGTTTCATATCATAATAAAACCCATTGCAGTTACTTGGCCTCGTAAATTCTTAGCATCCGAAGATATGGTAATCATAAAAAACCTCCTTCCACTCACATCTATTCCTATATTCTTGAACTCATGTGAACGTTTTATAGATCAACTGTTAAGTTTTGTACTTAATCTCGGTCCCAGTCCTTTTCAATACTATATATAAGTATAGTTTTCAACACTGTAACGGTCACTTTTGAAAATGTATGTAGTAGCATACGAAACATCAAGTTTTATAAAAAATGAATAAGTTCAATATGTTTATCACCGCGGTTTGTGTTCTATTTCTTATCAAGCTACGATGGCCCCATAACAAAAGTCTTTATCATATGAACGTATAGCTGCGACATCCTAATCAGTCAGTGCTGGGAAGTGGACGACATCTAATGTGGCAGACACTGATCGATGGGCTTCCGTGCACTGATCAATGTCTTATGAAGTGCTTTAATGCTTCTCAGCTCTTCAAACAGGGAAGGTTGACGTGATTCTATATATAATTATAGAATTTCGAATCTAATAACATATATATATATATACAGCAGTTTGCAAAAATTTTGAACCTCCCCAAAATATATCATTGTATCCCTGCTCTCTAACAATGCTATATATCTGGATATAATGATTTATATTCTAATACGCTCCCCCGCTCAACCGAATATAAATCATTTACCATCTAATAAGCAACCACTTATGGGGTGTGTCAACACGAGCCGTGTACGGGCCTCTTTATTATGTCCTCCATGTCAATTAAATTACAAGATATATGTCAATAACCAATGTGGTGCAAAATAATAACAGAGCAGTAACTGTAATGTCTAGCATGAAGATTACGATCACAACATAATCTAGTATAATGTGAAAAAACAAAACAAAACATGGCAAGCCAAGAATAGAAAAAATAAACCTCCTGAATGCTAATATAGCCATTGGGTATTTAATTTAGAGGCGAACAGAGTGCGGTCGTATGACTCGAATGAATACAAATGAAGGCCTCACCGTATATATACCCGACACCCCGCTAATGAAGCATTGTGACAAAGTGTCACAAACGCCCAAAAATGAGGTTACGTAACCCATGATAAATACATTTATATTCTAATACGCTCCCCCGCTCAACCGAATATAAATCATTTACCATGTAATAAGCAACCACTTATGGGGTGTGTCAACACGAGCCGTGTACGGGCGAACTAAAAGAACGGGAAGTAAATTAAATACCCAATGACAATGAAACCGACAACAAAGCAAGAGTATTATCCTTTATGTAGCCATCCTTAGCCTTGTCTGATTTCCAACGTCCGTGTCTCTTAAACAAACGATCAGAAATCTGGGCATTTGCCGCGGCGGAGGCGCCTCCAGCTCTAAGGCTGTGAAGCCCATAATCTTGTTTGGAGAGGCCAACGGCCTCAAAAGCGGAAAGCACTATCTCGCGCGCCCTAGAGTAGGACAATGGGGCAGACCCACGAAAACGATAAGATCCATTGCTGCTGCAGAAAACAAGTGGACGGAAAATGAAAACTTCACTGTCTTCTGAAAAAGAAGCAACTGAAAAATAACGAAGGGTTAACATAACAGGACAAGTAGGCTTTAGGGTTTTAGCAATGACAACCCAAGCTCCATCCCTATAAATGTCCGTCTTGCTACGCTGAACAAAAATTCTCATGAAAGAATCTTCAAATAGAAAATCACACCTGCGCAATTGAACTAACTCGTTGAAACGGAAAAATCCCGCATAACCCAAAACACACAAACTGAGCAAACGTAAATCAGATAAACTAGCGGAAGCGGAGCCATAATGCGCAAACAAGCGCTGAACAACCTCAGGAGTAACTGGTTCTTTCTTTCTAATCGGAACACTAAGAAGCCTTTTGGCAGATTCCAATAATGGAATAACAACAGGTGAATTACATGGGTCGGGATGACCTGCTAAATCATGAAACCACCTAAGCCCGTAATGGACTTCGTCAATAATGTTACAAGAAACCGATTCTTGTATCAAACTAAGAAAAAATAAAGAAACATAAACGCTAGAAGCGGGAAAAATTACAATCTCCTTGAACTGTGAAGCCCATTTTCTCCATGCATTAAAACCTCTTTCATACTTCTTAGCTGTATTTGCGCTTTTGCTCTTGAGAAGAACTTCAGGGAGCTCCTGAGCTAATACCTTGAGGCGGCTGTCTTCAACATGTTGAAAACCAGGCTGTAAAGCCCCTCTGACAAAATCTATGGGAACAACGTTAGCATTGCAAAAATAAATATCATAACAAACGTGAAACTAATTTACAACGCAAAAAACAACCCTGTACAACCCTGTACAACCCTGTACAAATCTGCACAACGCCACTAGGCGAGAATCAAGCCACTCGGCAAACTAGTTTCATTCGAAACACAGTCAAGGAACAAGCAGACGAAACTTCTTGAACTCACGAACATAACCACTGACCAGTGCGAACGTCACTGCAGTCAAAAAACCACTCGGCATAAAAGAAAAAACGCCATGCCTAAGAACTGTGACCCCTAGCGTCAATTCTGACAGCTAGAACCGCACTATTGAACTTATCAGAGCCTATGAGCGAATCCTTATAACACCCAAGAGCAAATATCCTCGAGGGATCTGGGAAGTAAATGGACCCAACAACGTATGGTTGAAAATCAAGCGAGCTCGCAAATAGAAAAGGCCAAAAAACGTTAGACGGCCAATAAGGGACCACTAAAGTCCCAAAGGCGCCACATGAAACAAGATGTTGGATCACCCTTGTGATACAATGTACTGGCGGAACGAGCCAATTATTCTCTGCCGTCCAAGAGACTGAAAAAGCGTCAACAGCTTCTGAGCCTGATACACAAAACCTAGAATTGAATCTAGGGAGATGGGCATTGGAGGCGTTAGCAAACCTATCAACGGTATGGGGACCCCAGATAGAATCTAAATGGGCAAAAAACCCCTGGGTAGTATACCAGTCGTCGTAATCGATAATGTTGCTAATTTCATCAGCACAAACATTAAGCTCTCTGGGAACCCATTGAGGAACAAGACGAACATTAAAAATCCTACAGAAATCAAAAATCTCAAGCGCAATAGAATGCAATTCTGCTTTAGGACTCCCTATGTCAACTATACGGACCGCCCCTTGATTGTCAGAGTGCCATTTAACGGACTTGCCCTGAACTGAATCCTTAAACGATGTTAAAGCAAAAAACACGGCTTTAAGTTCTCTCCATGTAGAGCTCTTCATAGCCTCACATGGACTCCACATACGGTGGCATACTTGGCTAGTACCGACAAGGTAAGCGCCACAGGCTACGTTACTAGCATCTGAAAAACTAAGCAAACAAGGCGCCTGATAAGGCACTATAAGTCTAGAATTAAGGCTCGCGATATTGTTTTTCCAGAAAAATATTTCCGAAAGACAATCGTTATGAAGCCCGATATTGAACCGAGAATCCCACGAAGACCTGGAGTCTATGACCTTGTACAAAAAACGGGTCTTAAGACGAGTCAAATTACCCAAGACTGGTGACATTGACATAACATGGCCTGCGATCGAGGCGCAATCCCGAGCAGTGACGTACGGAGCCGATTGAAGGAATTTCTCTAAAAAACCAATAAAGTTGGAAATACGCCTATCAGAGATAGAAAACGAACCAGAAAGAAGATTCCAGTTCAAACCCAACCAAACAAGTGACTGCGTAGGTTCCCAAGTAGACTTAGCGGAATTAGCGACAAAACCTGCATAACCCAGCGATGTCCGAACGAGCAATCAATGATCCTTAGCAATTCGCAATGAATCACCCTCACCACACCCGTCGTCGAGAAACACGACTATTTTGATGCCACTAAGTCTCCAAAACTTAACAAGCGGCCTGAGACATTTGGTAAAAATGTACGGGGCGGAACTAAGGCCGAAAGGGAGAACTGTGAAACAAAAATATCTGACAGTTCCAGAAAAATTCCAGGAAAACCCCAAAAAAGTTTGATGATCTGGAAAAATATCAAAATGATGATAGCCAGACTTGAGATCAAAACTGAAAAGGAAACCACCCTTGTTTACATATGATAACAAGACCCTCCAATCTTCGCTCTTAAACTTCTGCTTCCAAATAGACTGGTTGACATGCCTCAAATCGAGAATAAGCCTTTTCTTGCCTGACGATTGAATCGACACAGAAAGCGGGTTAACAACGTGTAGGACAAAGGGTACCTCAACCACCGAGTGATTGCAAACTAATTCAGATATAGCCGACTCGACAAACAACGCATTGTCCAAAGCTGACCTATTGTTACGAAAAAGCGCCCTGCTAGGGGTACTGAGAAAAGGGATGCGATAACCGAACTTGATAGTATCAGTAACAAAGCTATTGGCGCCAATAGAATACCAATAATGGAGCGCGGCCTTAAGCCTGCCTTTCAGTACAGGCAAAACAGAGTTCTGTTCATATTCGAATAGATTTCGATCGTAATCGAAATCGACTAAAGAACTAGAGTCTCTTTCTCTGAAAAACTCTAAGCTGGAAAAATCCATAATCACAAAATAAATACTTAACTTTTACTCCAAGTTCTTGGGAAGGTTTTTATTTACCTCCAAGGTTTGAGGAGAAATCGGAATTCAACTGGCTGGAACTTGAAGGTCTGGGTTGGGAATGTCCAGGACACTCGGATCTCCAATGACCTTGCCGACCACAAGCGAAGCAGAAATCGCCAGGCTTTGCTTTACTAGCGGGTGCAAAGGAACGAGAAGCGGAAGCAAAATTGAACTGACGCTGGCCAGCAAAAGAAGTGGTGGTTGCAGATGGTTGACTCTGCCTGGCTGCGGACTTCGTTTTCTGCTGCTGCCGATCTTTTCGTTTGCGAAGGGCCCTCTGCTCTGCGCGTCGAATTCGCTTTTCGTCCTCCGATCCGCTAGCCAATTCGTCAGATAAATATTCGTTGACCAAGTCCCAACCGGCAGCGGATTTATCGGCCAATCTGACAAGTTTGTTCCGTTTCTTTATGTCAGCGTCTAGCTCTTCTAGATAAGAGCGGGCGACTTCAAATTTCCTTTTAGCGAGAGCGGTGGAAGCCGATTGAACCTTCTCTGCAGGGCCGGAATTGAAGTAGAACTGCCTTTTGTTCCCCTCAAACTTGAAGGATATTTTGGATTCCTCTTTCAACTTCTTAGCAATAGAATCACTGTTGCTTAAGGAGTCTTCCTGGATGTCGTGCTTCAACGCGGTCAATTTTTTGTCGAAATAATCCTTAAAGAGAGAAAACGTCGATGCTAAGTCAGGAGACTGTTGTAGCGGAGACGAAGAAGGCGGAATAGGAGTCCGTTGTGAAGAGTCGTCAAAGGGAACCACAAGATTTGATTCTACGCCGTTTCCAGTGTCGGACATAATTTAGAGGCGAACAGAGTGCGGTCGTATGACTCGAATGAATACAAATGAAGGCCTCACCGTATATATACCCGTCACCCCGCTAATGAAGCATTGTGACAATGTGTCACAAACGCCCAAAAATGAGGTTACGTAACCCATGATAAATACATATATTTTGGGGGGTTCAAAATTTTTGCAAACTGCTGTATATACACTTACATATACCCAGTCGCTGAACGACTGGGTAAAGTGACGCGATCCTAATTGCAGAATTTGTGTAAATGTCTCCCAAGAGCTTTCCACTATGAAGCCACAAATGTGTTGTTTGTGTTTGTGTAAGTGTGGTTGTCTCAGTGGCCTAGTGGTTAAGGCATCTGTCCGGTCATCAGGAGACCCGGGTTCAACTCCCGGCTGAGGCACTTTTTCACTCATAATCTTTGTTGTGAAAATTTCTGTTCTCACTTTAACTGTCTATATATATATATATATATATATATATATATATATATATAGACAGTTAAAGTGAGTATATATATATATATATATATATTTATAATTCAAGACATTGATCCACTGCCCAAATATGGTCAAAAAGTTATCGATATACGTTATGTCTACATGACGTATAACCGGCGATGGCGGTAAATTTCGCATTTTGAAGGAAAGTGAAAATGACTGCTGCCTGCAATTTCGTGTTTTTGGGCGAAAAAGTGCGTGAACTATTAGTTAAAAAAGGGAAAAGAAAGAAAAAAAGAAAAGAGAAAAAATATTGTTCACATGATTGGACAAAAAAGGCGCGAAATTTTCGCGTTGTCGCGGTCGCAGTGTTTCTTGGAGTAACCTGAATGAAAACTGGTTCAAAGTTTAACCGCTCGACAAGGAGTGAATGAAGGAGCACAATTTTTGTAAAATTCCTTTAGTAATCACTTCTGGATTATGATATAGACTTGATGCTTCCTCAGAAAAGGTTCTGATCTCGTCACTACGGCTGTAGGAGCTAAAAAACGAGCAAGTTTGTAAAAAACATGCATTGATCGACTCAGCTCGTACTTCAATGTTTGAAAATTTGGTGCTGATGGAAGGGACTAAAAAGCCAAATAACCTACAGGTACGATGTTTTAACCGTTTTGTGTATCCTTTAGCTGTGAATTTTTGTAAGACATTAAGTCCACGCTGCAGTTCTTTCCGACTTTTCGCCGCTATGTTTAGGTACGTAGCCGTGTTTGTTCAATTTGTTTTGATTCTGAATTGAACTTTTTTAAGATACGAAACACTTGTAACTAAGACATTCTATGCCATTTTACTGTGTTTTAATTCTTGTAGTCACTACTCTGTCCCGTTCTTTGATTAGACGAAAGCTCTTCGTAGAAACTCTCAACTGATTCGTACGCTAAATTAATTTTCGCGATTAATTTTAGCTTGGCAAAAGTTTCGGCATTCGCTGTTTGTTGTTTAAGAAATGGTGCGAGGTAAAATATTGTTGGAAGCTTTTTACTTAATGAAAGGTTGTATATCTCAATGAATTTTTTCTAGAAACTGTGATTTGTTATCAATGTGTTGAATTTAAATAAAACAGTTATAGTGTTCAAGCTTGCACAATATTGACAAAGGCGCCACTTTCATTCATGAACTGTGTGATGTTGCAAGTTTCGCGCGGTAAAACATATGTAAGCTTTTTTTAAAATAAAAGGTTTGTCGGCGATATTTTTTCTTCAAACTGTGCTTTGTTATCAATGTGTTGAATTATAAAACTATCATAGCGCTCAAGCTTGCGCGATATCGCCTAATTTTAGCCGACTCGGCCTACGGCCTCGTCGGCTAAGTATTAGACGATATCACGCGCGCTTTCGCGCTATAATAGTTAAATATATATATTGTATATATATAGAGGTCATTTGCACGATGGCGTCATTTGACTACAACTACCAGAATTCATTTCGTTTTTCCTTTCTTATTGAAAGTTTGTAATCCCAGTGCGGTTTAAATAACAATAGCCCTAATTTGCACTACAAAACAAAAAACTGAAGGATTCTGGTAGTTGTAGTCATATGACGTCATCGTGCAAATGGCCTATTATTCGACTACACCGCAGACAAAATGCGTATAATTTTGATTACAAAATTATATATAATTAAATGTAAATACGTCTATGATATATTAAAAACAAAATGTAAGCGGCCAAGAGTTCAACTCCAATGTAGCGTTGTTGGTTTATTCTCTCATCGTTTCGACCGTTACAGTCTTTATCAGGAGCACTAGAGGTATAAACAACTTTCAGCATGTATAACTGCAGTCGATCCTGTATTTTAAAAACAGCCACCCTCGGGACTTGGCCAGTCAATACAGAAATTGGAAATTGGCCACTCAATAAGGTTGGCAGTTTAGTACAGGTTTATTAAAAGATACTTTGTAGGCGTTGTCAAACACAATAGTAAGACTTTAATTATTTAAGTGTCAAGTATTTAGCTGTTAGAGCTAGTCGTGGACACTATACTAATTACTGATATATTGTAAAATAAAATTATCCTAGCCCTATGTATAAAGGTAGCTTTCTACATGCGGCAAACATGTAGAAAGCGATTTCTGCGTTGAAACTGCGGTTGCAATTGTTCGCCACAAGCCTATTAAGTTCTGGTACTCTTGAGCTTCAAGAGTTGAATGTTACAAAACTACCTCTACACCATATTCCCACTCTAATGATATGATGAGTATGATGGATCCTTTTTAAGCGAAATAAATCAATAAAATGATATGTGGTTTTAGGTTTCCAGTCAAGAATGGCCACAAAGGCAGACAAACATGGGACTGCTAAAGGGTGGCCGCGACCGCTTCATAGAGGTAGCCGTTTAATACATGTAACAAATACAAAGTTTGTATGGGCGAAAATCCGTGACTTTGAATTAATATTCAGAGCTACGTGGCACCTTAATACAGGGCCGTTATAAATAGGTTCGACTATATGTATACAGTCACATTATTTGCATTATTCCTTTGTTACGTTTTAGCACTCGTGATCCTCTTCGGAATTGGACGTTATGTTTAAGTAAGTACTCTGTGATGATCCACTGATTGGACGGTCAACGCTGTCAATCAGATTCGGGTTCGATATGCTTCGCGACGTTGATGGATGAGGACCATGGTTCAGTTGAATCGTCCACTACGTCGGTATTCTCGCAGTTTGGTTCAAAAGCACTTTTCGTTGATTCTCGCAGCAGATCTGGGTCAACTCTCTCCTTCAGATCCGTATCCTTTTTCTCTAGAACTCTCATGCTTAATGTTTCATAGTTAGAGTCAGCAGGCACATCGACTTTTATAAAAGGCTGATCGTTCATTACCCAAGTGCCACGACGTACTGGCTGTACCTTTTCAAGTTCTGATGGAGGGATGGGCGAGCTACAATTGGCCATGGATATAAACAAGAACAAAATAATTTTGTTACTTGGACTTGAATAACAAACGATTGTTAGCAAATTTGGCTACACACAGTCGAAGACCCACCATTGTAGTATTAACATTTTCTTTATAGCGACACTGTCCGTGTTAACAGATATCAATAACTCATCATCTTTATGAATTTCTTATTCAGTTTCCGCCATCTCGCGGTGCATCGACTTCCTTTTCTTGAAATAGTCAATTGAAAGTGTTGTTTCATTGATTCTCTACTTGGCTAGCAGTTTACGAGTTACTTACAAGTTTGTGGAATGTCGGGCATAAACTGTTGTTTTCGTTTGCTACGCCACACGATTTGAATTAGTATATGTAATCGCATGGGCCCGAGTAAAATTTAGGATTAATATTAATATCACTTGTGTTTTCAGATGCTGTAGTTAAAAAAACCTTTTGTCGCCATGAATGAATTTCTTCGAGGTCTTCAACGTCGCAAACTGGCCTGCAGGCGCCTATTTAATCCAAGATTTGACACAAATAATCGCTTGTTCCTGTTTGGCATAAAATGCTGTAATTCACCTGTGGAATTCCTTTCTTAGGTATCTTCCGATTTCATTTCTTTAAGCTTATATAACAAAATCTCCGGCGAAACATGCGAGCGCTTCGTTTGTAAATTTTCTTCAAAATCCCGCCAACCCAACTGAATGCAACGAGAACGACGCGCCCAACCAATCACGAGTGAGAAATTTTGATGCTCGACCAATCAGGAGCGAGTAATTTTGCCCTCAATTAAGAAAAAATGACTCTCAATATTATAAAAATAGTAACAGGGCGGATCGAAAGTAACTAGCACCACGAAGGTCCAGACAAAGGAAATAATTATAAAAGAAAGTTATAAACAATTTTCAAGAAAAATACGTAAACAGTCAACACTTAAAGTTAAGGCCACTTGGTCATTGAGACCCTCCTTTGAATATACAACAAATATATATATTGTATATATTTTTTTAATTTCAAATTTGTGACCGTACTATATACTTTATCGCAGCAAAACTCATCAATTATTGTAGATTAAATATAAACGTAACATTGCTTTATTTGAGAAAGATGTAGTTTTCATCGTGTCATGAGCATACGATAATGAGTTTCCGACAGGAGTCGAGCCTGCACCTTCCGTACACCGATAAGATGTCCTAACGGCTGAGCTACGCGAGTAACTGGTCGAGTCTCCCGTAGCTAAGTGGTTAGAGCATCCGACCGACGTAAGGAAGGTCATAGCGGAGCTCTCGAAGGCCCGCTGCGGAGCCCCATACTCATAAAACCTATGCCCGTCATTTTTCATGGTCATGGCTAGCAAAATGTTTCGCGGGCGGCGTCTGAAACATGTGTCTGTCGCGCAAGGCTAGCTCGCGGGCGCGTATGACGTCGCAAAACATGCGCGTATGACGCCACACAACATCCGGGATCTTAGCAATTTTGAAACCAAAACGAGGCTTTGTTTTTCGCGCGGCTACACGGCCAAATGTCACGTCAGCTGGGAAAACACTTTTGATATTTTGCTGTGTTTAGCGGAGAAAACCGATTCAGATTAAAGTTGTTATTTTCGATGGGAATTTATGTTGATATTAATTTGTGATTGACTTTTTCTTTGTGTCTTGTTAGTTTTGGAGAATTGTTTATAAAACGTGCTCAAATTCAGTCGTTTCACGATTCCTTTCATCGAAGACAGCTCGGTCTCGATGCGCTATAAATGGTTCGCGTTTTGCTTTTAAACAGAAACGTATGGAGATTTGAATAAAATTTTTCGAAAGAAGATTGTGTTGTCCATTTTTATGTGTTTGTTCATTCATTACATAGGTTGAAAAGCGATTTTATGTAAACAAAACAAGACTTGAATTTTATAGTTCTAACTTCACTCGCGTGGCCTTATGCAAATATGTTTGTGTATTTTTTGCAATTTTGATTTCCAAATCAGTTTCTCGGGCAATTTTTGATAAGCAACAGGTGTATTTTATTCGGAAGTCGTACTAGTTATTCTAGACGGAGAAAACGTTGGTTTTGTGAACTTTTGTACGGTTCCGTTTTTGAGAATTGCTAAAATTGAAAAATAGCCCAGTCGTCACTCATAGGCTTTCTGTTCAGAGAGCGACGCTGTTAGGCTCAGCCTCTCTCTCTATATATATTAGGTTCGATCCCTATCGGGGACTCAAATGTTTTCTTTGTCCCACGCTCGTGACACGATAAACTCTTTTTCATTTCATTACCAAATTTAAAATTTACCATCTTTCTATATTTATCATTTCTTTAGACGTTGTGTTTTCTACTTACTCGGCAGGTTTAACTTTTGACATGTGGCACATTCCTTTCTTTTTACAAAAGTAAACTCCAAAACCCCCCACTGTAAGTAACAACGCGGCGATCACTGTAAGTGTGGCAATAATGGAGGTCTTTGATGGACCTGTGTCATCTTGACCATGCGATGGTTCATTTGAACCCCCTTTGATTGTTCTCAAAGTCACAGTAATGTTAGTAACATGATATCCACGCCATAGGGTTTCATTTGCTTCACTTAACAGTTGAGCGAACTGTTGGTCAGTGAATGACGAGTGATACTTTACTCTCAGGTTGAAATCTGCAATAACGCTTCCATTCCTGAAGGACGTTACTTCAACATCCATTACATATGTATTATTCAAGGAAACAATGTTCATGATGATTGTGTCAACTTCATCTGCAAGGATTATGAACATCGTCGAGTTTGTATTCGACAGGTTTGTGTGATAATTTTTATTTCTTATGATCAAGGAACCGTCCATGATTTTAAATGGGGCGGAAGAGTTTGATGTCGGATTCATAACAGGCTTCATTGTGGCTTGTACTGAACTGACACGATAGAACACAGTATCCTCTGTATGTGTTAAATGTGCGTGCGTCGCGAAGGCCGAGTTGAGAGCAAAAACACCGCTTGTTGTCAAGTTCACCTTGGGCTGTGGTAAATACGTGGTGAGACTAGAACCCTTTACTGAGATGTTGCTCGATACTTCGATAGTGTTATTAATTGCAGAAGACAGGAGGCCTGTAGACAGTGCAGTATATTTTACCACAGGTGATTCTGTGGTAAAATAAATGCGTCTAATTGTTAGATTTGTTAATGTTTGACTTAAAGACAACTTATACTGGGATGCTTTTGTAGAAACGGAAGATAACAGACTTCCTTGGATGCTTTCCGTTGATCTCAGATGCTGAATTGAAAAAGTGACTACCGGGATTCCAACAGTCAACTCTTTTGAAGTCGTCTTTCTGGAAGCCATGATTGTTGTAGTTAAAAAGAATCGGCTTGCAGAAGATGGGATGACTGTTATGATAACAGTACTTGTAGCTGTTGAATGCGCTCGTGTATCAATGGAACCGTTGTGTAACGTGTACGCAAATGTTTTTTGGAAGGCGGAAGGCGTTTCGTGGCGGGAAAGACTTCTTTTTATGCTTTCTACCGACTTCAGGTGCGGAAAGGAAGAAGTGATGACGGGGACCTGTCTACTGCCAAGTTGTAAAGTGGACGCCGGTTCAACAATTGACAAGGAACCCACTGCTTGTAAAGTCGATTTGGAATCTAAAGTCGATCTAGACTGGGGCAAATGAGTGTTACTACTAGTTGCCTTAGAGGTAACAGTTTTTAAATTTCCGAAGCTGCTGTGATATGAAACGTACGAAATCGGCAAAGTGACGAATTCAACAGGAGATGAACCAATTGATGCTGTGGGAGTTGGTTTCGGTACTATCGCATCTGTTTGAAATCCAGACTTGGAAATGGTATTCAGTGATTTCTGACACGTTTCATTGAAGACTTTATCTTTAATAGTCGATAAACCATCGTGCCTTATGTACGGTGATAGCGTTTGAGTGACAAATGGACTGACCATAGATTTGTATTCCACAAAACCACCTGTGCTAGAATTTCTTGGTTCTGTTAAAGTAACTGTGTTGCTGACAGTAGTGTGTGAGGTGCGGTGAACGCTTGCTGAGTTGGTCATTATAGATTTAGGAGTATGTATTTCCTCGACTGTACTGGACCTTCTTTTGAGGGTGGAGAGTAACAAAAGAGAAGACACCACAACACTTAATGAATCCTGGCTTCGAGCACTGGAAGGCTTCTCAGTTGGGGTCACAAATTTGGTTGTCGACAATATCAGTACAGAAAACAGTTGATTGGGAATCACCGATTGGCTAGTTTCAGTATGTTTGTCCAGAAACGTCGAACGGACATATGTAGCTGAGGTCGTTGAAGATACCTTTGGAATCATAGAGACCTGAATTGAGCTTGCGCCTAGACGATAGTATGAAGAGGACGAGATCTGCTGCATCCAGGTCGGCCATTGTGACGGAGAAAATAATAAAGTGTTGTTTGAAGATACATTTTGGTCACTGCTGGAGGTCATCATATTTCGATTGAAATTGCTTCCCTTTACGTTTTCGGTCAATGTGTTGATGATAACAGTCGAAATCGAATGCCTGTCAGACAAAATAATATTTTTGCTCCTCGTTGTAAGTAAGTGAGTCATTGACGTCATTTCTGTTTTTATAGCCGCTCCTCTAGTTTGCAGTTCATCTGATTTCTCCAAAATGTTCTGTGATGAAAATAGTAGCTTGGACGGAGTCACAGATGCAATAAAACTGGTCAGGCCAAGCCGACTCTGTCCCTTTTGTTTTGTCGTTTGCTTAAATTTGGTATTTTCTCCTGCAGATGTTAAGTTCTTCGTATTTGGAAATTCTCGCATCTCAGTTCCACTTGGAAGCCAGGTATGCTTTGAGCTTGAGTTAAGAAGTCTTCTTATTACAGTTTCTACATTCTTCAGGAATTTAGTCGAGGATTGAGCCAAAGGTGATGTAGTAGTGACAGAACTTGCATTTTTCTTTAAAGAGTAAGACATTTTCGCTTTGATTTCGTCAAAAGACGAAGTAGATGCAGTGACACTTTGGAGTGATGCAGTTGACCACACACTTTCTGTATACGCGGTGTTTTTCTTATTAGAACTTGTTTCATGCCGCGTAAACGAATGAGTGTCATGCCAATGTTTTTGTATTCCCGACGTTTTAAGCAAACTGTTTGAATCCTGTCTTACTAAGGAAGGGGATGCCACTTTTCTTGACGATTGTGTCGAGAAACTTGAAGTAGAAGTCGCATTTTGTTTTCTTGATCCAGAACCTGTTACCAGACGTGATGACTCATAAACGGTTATCGTTGGCGGATAAATTGTTGCCTTCGTTGAGTATACGGTGATGTGTTCCTTACTAGTTTCTATAAGAAAGAGAATTATTAACATTACTTAAGAACGCTTAAGAGAATCCTACAGCTGCCTTATGTCAACGGGTGGAGAATCTACTAACTGAGAACAACGATAAGTCTTGAAAAATCAGCCACTGCATGTCCTTATCAAAAGATGAAGCATGCAGTTTCGCTTCAAACCATTAAGGTACATGTTGTTCTTTTAAAATCTTACATTTGAAGATCTGTGTTTCGGATGTATTATTTTGTACGTTTTGCAAAACTTCACTTGGAGTTAATCATGAAATAATCACAAGCGAAAAATATTAATGCATAAAGAAATATATAATGGGAATTTCAGTGGAAATTTGCAGAGTGGCTCTGTTACTTTCACTGTTTCGATACCGGATCGAAATGGAATTTAGAATTTAGGAGGAAAACCGGAGAAAAATCGTCAGTCTAAGTAATGATGTGAACCATCAATCAGCCCGTTTCACATATGACACGAATTTGGATGAACGTTAAAAAATTGAATTATTTTTAAAACATGGGCTCGATAACATAATTTTGGAACATCCCGATTATTTGTTTATTAATTGTTTAATTTAATGAAAAGATCTGTGTTTCGCATCTTTTGCTCAAACCATTTCGAGTGAAAATATTATTAATAGTTATAAAATTCAGCGTCTTAATCATAAAACCAGTCTGGGTATACATGTCAGGTACAATTTTACAATAATTTCCATACTTGAAAATGTTAGAATTTTGGACAATTTACCTTTTAAAGTGCTGCAATCTGATAGGGAAGACGTTGATTAAAAATGTGTCAAATGTGGCCACAAGTACGTAACAACGGTCGCTTAAAGCACTTTACTGATCTATGCAGGTGTTAACTGAAAGGCTTCAGGTACGGTTCCTATAAGCAGGTGCCTTTAGCACGAATATCGACTGAGATGCCACTAGCTAAGAAAACAACTTCATTTGAGCTAGCAAATTAAAACGCGCTTTTCTTTATGTTCAGAGACCGAGTTAATGAATTGATTTCAGAAACGTAATTATTTCTTAAATAAAGTCTACTAATTATAAGGGTTTCACCATTTATCCGTGTTCGTGATATGTATGGTTGAAATAAAATGTACCTGTAAGGGTTGTTCACCCGTTGCGTGCACGTATTTCGTCGTAATGTTAATTTAGAAGTTAAAATTAACTGACTTGTACTTTCTTTTTCTTTAATAGCAGAGAAACGTTCCTTTTGATATTAAGCTCTTTACACAAGCATTAATATATATTATCACTTTCCTTAGTTTGTGGCCAACTGCGTATTAACTAATCCAACGAAAATAAGAAACACTACTTATATGCGACAAACTAGCTAAAACAAAACCAGTGGAATTAGGATCTGCTGAGAATAGTTACGAACCATAAATATATTTTAATATAATAATCGACAATACTGACTGCTGACATTCTAAACGACTGATTTTTACTTATTGTAACATTTGTTCTATTTTCCTTTAACTGTCACTCAGACGGCAGATGGTATTTCCTCTATTTTGCCATAGCTTTGTCAATTTAGCTCATAAAAAATAGTACATTGGCGTCTTTTAGCATGGTGATATTTCAGTCTTAAAAGTTCTAAAGTATAATAGTTTTGGATGCCGAGCAGATTTAGTATCCCCCACTGCATATACCTTCACCTTTGTGGAAAATAATAAATGATTGGAAGAAACTCAGTTACCGAAGTGCTATTGCAAAAAGTCAAAGTTACGTTAAAAACTCTTCGGTGTGGAACCGAAATGGAAGAACTAGAAGAGGATCTTTCAGGAATTAAGCAAAATTGACGAGAGAGATTAAGACGATGAAAAAACAACAACACTAACCCGAGGAAGGCTTCGTGGTGTTCACTGCGACCAAACGTGATGTATATTCCTGTAAAGTCGCGTTCCTTGATGGGAATCCCGTTTTCTTTTTATCTACATTTCCGCTATAAGTATATCCGTTGCTGTTGTAGAGCTTTTGCGTGATAAGATATATCGCAACACCTGCGACACCAAGTAGAAAGATGAAACCAAGTACCAGCAGTGCTATTTTTCGCGTTCGAGGCCTCCTTGGCTCATCTTTATCTTCATGTGGAACGCGGTATTTCTTTGCGATCTCTGAGAGGCTAGCAACATGTGCTTCCTCGAAATTCATTCCTTCAGTAAATAAGCTGATATCGGTGCTTACAAGCGAAGTGTCATCCGAAATATGCTCCAAGATGGGCGAGAAATGTACCGATTTGATCTCTGCCATTGGAGGGGGATTTTCCTAGTAATTTGACACCATTTATAAGCGAATGGTTAATACCCATGTTTCAGTTGCAAGCCAGGTTGCCCTGGCAACAAAGAAAATATTTGCACGTTTCATAAACCACCTATTGTGCTAAATAAAGTTGAAGGGCTTTTTGTCAATAGTATTGCCGGTGGCAATGAATTAATAGCAAAACAGGGCCTCAAAATTTGAAATGCGTAAGAGGGAATATAATAATGTCAATGTCAATACGAATGTAAAAGTTATTTAAAATATTCATATTTTATATTTTCGTTTCAAAGGTACAATATTTTTAGGAACATTCTATTCAGTCACAAGATTTGCTATCACTTCAACATAAAACATATTAACATAATCATTTCTTGTGCAAGGATAATTGAATGTATGAATTTTGGTGTTAATGTACTAATATTCAAAGCTTAAATGATGAATAATTAAAACGGTTAAAGAGCAAACTGGCTTCAAAAGATAGGAAAAATTAAACTCCGAGATTGCCGCTCTTAATAATCACTGGGATGTTGTGCATTTTCATCATTGTCATTCTTGGTTTACACTTACGTCATATCAAAATTCAGAAGCATGCATTAAAAAACAGATTTCGATTTCAAAATGTTTATGGAACTGTAGAGGGAATTTTGCAGATTTTGAAGCGTAAGAGCATTTCGATTTCGTTCAAGAGTTCTAGGCGAACGAGTATTAGACATTTTGGAGCGGTCATCTTGGTGCTCCACTTAGGGGCACCAACATGGCGGCCAAAATTTCAAAGACTAAATTATATCAAAAATCTCATCACAAAAGATTGGATCCGGGGGGGGGGGGGGGGGGGGGGGGTACTCTGCAAATTTTTGGGTGGGGGTGTGCCGCTGGGACTCTGAGACCCTTAACCTATACTAGAACACTTTAGCTGCATTTTGCAACCCTATTCTAGACTAAACACCGAAAAACCCTATCCTATCCTAGGACTATTCCAGACTCGCTATTTTCCAGAAACTCGTTCACTATCACAGCTATTAGTTAACAGGGTTCAGCAAAAATGCCGTACTGCCCGCCGTACCGATTTTTAAATGCCATTTGGCAATAAACCTTGTCTAGACTAAATTCTTCACGCAATTGATCAGTTTAGCGGAAAATGATACTCTATTCTAGACCAAAAATCTCTGATAACTATACCCTATCCTGGACTAAACTGCCTGAAAACCATACCCTTCACAGCGGCACATACCTATATAGCTTATATATGGGAGTATCCCCCCCCCCCCGGGATTGGATTCACTACAAGTTCAATTAAATCGATTTATTAGCATCTATAACACAAAAATAACTTTCATAAATCAAATAATTTTGTTTATTTTCACGTCTTATATATTTTTGGGGACCGTAGATCTTTACAGATCCGATATGCCGTGTTTTCTTTTAGCATGGTTTTGCCCATGCGTTTTAATATTTAGATCGGCTTTGTCCATCAACATTTTTCTTTGCGAGACATCTTTACGGCACTATGGGCTCCTTGTTCCCCGGAACACGTGATGTGGCAACGCGTGATTCGGGTGACAAGTGAGTACATAGTACGGAACCTGATATGGTGAACGGGTCATTATGTAATCTATTTGCGCTGCGCATTCTTACTGACTTTATTTAGTTCGCTACACCGTGCTGAAGAGTTGCAATAACAACGAAACCGCTGTTGCGATCCTACTTTATCAGTTTCTGTCGTGATGGTGTCTCGCAAAGTCTACTTTTTTACGTAGTCAGATCAGTCCTGCAGCTTATTGTATGCTTATCTAAAATAGCATGACGAATTGCGAGACACATTTAAAACCTTTACAAATCGGAAGCAAAACATCGTTAAAACCTGAAACTTTTTGTGAAAGATTGTAACACTGGTATTGACATAGCATGTTAGAAACAGCTTTTTATATATGTCTATGAAACTGCTCTATATAAATAAAGGATCTACTTTGACAGAAAATGTTTTTTTTAACAGCTCTGCAGGATATATAGTTTAGATTTTTGTATTTTTATGACGTCTTGTGCAAACCAAGAATTTCACTGCAACTAAATTCGTGAGTCTGTCACCCTTGTGAGTCAATCCAGAATCAGGAATACAAGAAGTCAGGACTATGGAAAACGGAATCAAATCAAAAAACTTTTGGAATCCGGAATCCAGTCACCGGAATCCGGAATTCACTAAGTAGAATCCAGAATCCGGTTTCCAGTACCTGTGTATTCCAGATTTTACCTAGTGAATTCAGGATGCCATTGAATGGATTTCGGCTTCCGTACGGTCAACTCCGGATTCCAGTCACTGTATTCCAGTTTCTTCTCTGTAGACTCTGAATTCCAGTGGCTGGATCACGGATTCTACTCTGTGTATCTCGTCACTGGAATCCGAAATTAACTTAGTAGAATCCAGAATCCAGCCACTAGAATCCAGAATTCCCTGCGAGACTCCTGACGTTTATCGGAAAATGGACAGTTAATTGAAATCAATGGCTGATACATCGAAAATATGTAAAGGTTTTCTTGCGTCCCAATGAAGAGAACTTCATTTCTCATAGCATGGCATAAATTAATTATAACGAAGGGAGACAGGGGGTAGCTTTCTTTCATTGCAAAGTTACAGAACAGTGCATGTGACCTAGAAGTCGCGATCAGCCTGGTGTTTCTTTTTATGGAACGCATTGCTTCTCACAAAGAAATGTAATGAAAGCTCTTCTTTTAAGGTGATTCCTCAGAAATAAAAGTTGTCGAACGATTTTTTTTAAATTTTCCCTAACAGCTCCCTACCATAAGTTGTTTCGAAAAATTCAATAAGAAAGATAGGTCACCATGCTCGGTAAAGAGATATGATGGACCAATGTTGCCCCATTTATGCCTATAGCAATACCGATCACGCACGTCATTATTTGATCGGTACATGTTTCTTTTCCCGGTAACCCGTGAAAGCAAAGTTTACAATTCTTCAAAAACACTTGATAAGTTAAAGTCTCCACCATATGGAAACACTTTGAAATAAAAGTTATAAAAAAGTCACACATCTTCAAATGACACGGACTCAAAACATTCCTCGCGTCCATGTTTTCAAGGTCATCAATTTGCTCCCACGAGTAACTGATTTGAGAACGTTTTTAGCGATATCTTTTTTTCCTGTCGAGGAATTTTTTTTTTAACTTTTTTAACTTAAAAAGCATTAATTTAACATCAAAATGATGCAATAAAAAATATAGGTCACCATGCTCGTTAGAGAGAAAAAGACAGTCGTATTTTCTAACGAGCTTGCAGGCCTTGCAGGCGCTTACACTGTCGTTTGATTTGATTTTTCTCTCTAGATCTTGAAACAAAATTTCAGTTCTTTTTTTCACTGATGATTTTATGAAGCGACCATTTTTATGCCTGGTGAGGTTTCCGGCCAAAAAAGCAGCCATGTTTTAATGCTGCCGATGTTGCGAATTACGTGTGTTATGCGCAGTACAGGATGCGCAGTGCAATACTGAGGAATCACCTTAACGTCTGTGGCATGTCGCATTGAAGATAGACGACGCATAAAGAAAAACAGTCGACTTCGATTGAGATTCGTGATGTCAGAAACACCGATGCTAACGTTACTTAAATCTCAGGGCACCCAGGAGATAATTCGTTATGGTAACAATGAAGTTATCGTGAATTTGTATTTATGGAAGACCAGGTAATACCCAGTAATGCTACCGAGACTGCGGCCACTTCACAATACTGCAAAACGACTCTAAAATATACATTATTGCCTTGTGTCCAGTTGTGTTCAACTGTCAGTGTATTGTAAGCAGGATAATGAAAAAAAAAATACCAGCCACTGCCATCAGTAAAAGTCAATGGTCGTAAACAAACCAATAATTTTACAAACTTCTTTATTTGACAGTCAAATGTTTTTACATTGTATAATAATATTTTTTTTCTACGATCTGCTACAAACAGCTACTAATTCTACCTCACGGAGGATACTAGAAATGTGCTGTGTCCTTTTTTAAAAGAAACACAGTAACAATAAAAATCCTAAAATTGATAAAAGTAATATCTTTAAAAACATATAATAACTATATTTTCGGATCATTATAATCATAAGCTCTCGAAAATTAACCTCAAGCTCAAAGTACGGGAAGCTTTTTAGGGATTGAAATGGAGTGCGCGGGCGTATTTTGGAGACATTTATCCGGTAACATGTGTCTTAAAGACCCAGTATCACCCAAAATGCATTGCGCGCCCAATGCCTCGACGATTGAATTTAACGCAGTCGAAATTTCCCGAAAGAGCCAATCACGAGCGAGCTCGTCATTTGAAAACAAAAACAAACGACCGCAAAGCCGAATGGGTGATACTGGGCCTTTAAAAGGGAATTGCTTTTATTTGGTTGAGATTCAACCTCGTTGTCGGGTTCTCTCTCTTTTATCTCGCCCCCGGGACGGGAAGAAGAGAGACCCTGGGAACGAACTTTATTGACATGTTACGTCTATTAGTGTTTTAATTTAGAAGCAATCACATCAAAATTGAATTAAAACAGTCAGACAAATAATACAGTCACGAAGTGCCAAATACAACCGTCTATCCCAAGAGCTTAAGGAAACATTCTGTATTTTATTTTATGGATTTTACGGTAAGTTAAAATAACATGAAATGTCTCTTTAAAGTACGTGGTAACTAGGCGTCTATTACCAGAAATATTGCATCCGGATGCGGAGAATGTAGTTCCAGTTTCTTCAATGTCAAATCCCCATTCTTACTAGAAGCAATGCATTTTTCACAACCGCCTATCTTCAGTGCTTTGAAAGGTCCGTAGGAGTAATTTTGGGGTACAAATGATACAGAAGCATTTGAAGTCGCATCTGTATAAGGCTGTCGAGAGAAAACAATAAACGCTAGAGTTTAAAACTGAACCGTTTGGTTTTCTGGGGGTGGGGGGGGGGGGGTGGGGGGGGGGGGGTGGGGGGGGGATTCAGGGTACTATCGTTTTAAAAATTGTAAAAACATTATAAAAAATAATACTGTGAAGAAAAAATTGACTATTACTATAACCATCTAAATTACTTAAAGAAGAACCAAAATTACCATTTTAAAAACATTATTGCCTTGACAATGACGTCATGAAATCCGAAACAAGCTTTGAGCTCGCACAACCGTGTCTGACGCCAACTGATATGCGTCATATTTAATAACACAACTGCCAATTTACTATAAAACTAATAAGTCACCATGGCTTCCAAGAGATGTCCTTGCCAATATGAGCCGGCTAATTTTGGATTTGGATTTTGATTTCTAAACCCCCCAAAACAAAAGGCATGTATTGTAACTATGTTGGCAAAAATAATGACTAAAATGCATAAATTAGTAAATAAATGAATAATAAGTATGTTCTTAAGTACCTTCAAGAACCATCTAACTTTTTCAAGTCGAAAAACAAATTTGATGATGATGTTAATTTCCATTCAGATGAGTATGCATTGTAAATCTGATCGTTTTGATTTGAATTATTTTTCTTACCTGCACCGTTACACCAGCACTAGTGCCGTCGCTGGTATCAGCATGCAGAGCATACTTTGTCCCATGGCCATCTGCTAGTTCAAATACCAAGTAAAAGGAATTTTCTCCCAGTGCAGTTTTCTTTTCCGTGGTCATTATGCCTGTATAAAAGCAAACGTGAGTGGGAAACTAAATTCAAAACTCAAAAGAAGTCTAAAGGCCGGTTATTTAAACGGAGTTTAGACTTTGTTTAAGAAATCCGCAGTATAAACCAATTATTTAAAATCTGGCCAACCGAGTGTTTAAACATTGTTTACTGTAAAAAGTGTCTGAAGGCATACAGCACGGACTAGAAAAACGTTTAAATGTAAAATGATCCACCTAAAAGCAGATGTGCAGGTCAATCAATTGTCTTAAGGTGATTCCTCAGAAATAAAAGTTGACGAACGATATATATTTTTTAAACTTTCCTTGAATTTTTCCGACCAAGCATTGTTTCGAAAAATGCAATAAAAAACATAGGTCACTAGAACTGACAACGTTTTCAGTAAGAACAACTACTGACAACCCAGACTTTATTTAACGCAACGTTTATAAAAACAACGAACCTAACACAACGAACGCAAAACCTGTCACCACAGCGTTAATACTCCTACACCAAGGGCACTTCGCAGACTATCGTTTCACGGATCGTACAATCTTACAACATCCGTGTCGCTCACAAACCCATTATTACTTTACGACAACTTATAACAAATGTTAAAGACTGACAAGGACGAACCTTACGACACTAGACAAGGAGCAGTATACAAAAGTCAAATGCTATGACTGCCAGGCCTCTTTAACATCGGCGAGACTGGCAAAAATCTCAACATACGACTGACTTGAGTCTCAACAGCCAATAACATCTACTGTAACATCTGTCATGGCTAAACTGACCAATGACAGAAATAACCAGACGTATATACCATCAACTAACGATTCACAATTCTACTGAGGTTGTCGAAACGTCAGTCAATGTCAACAACAACAGTCTTTCCAGAACTACACTAACCCGGACGACGACACTCGACAGACAATAGGTCACTATGCTCGCGAAAGAGATGCGATGGACTAAACTTACCCTATTTAGTCATGTAGTACTGCCTATCACGCGCGTGTGGTTATATGATCGGTTCACCTGCTAGCCGGCTTGAAGCATATAGCTAATACATCGGCCATTAGAAACAATTTGATATATGCTCCAGTTCACTGTAAAGGCACACAGCCTCGAACAGTATTGACTCAAAACGCTCCTTGCGTGCATGATCTCAAGATCATAATTTTATGGCCAGAAGTAAAGGGTGTGTAGGCGTTTTTTTAAACACTGCGGTTAACTCAAAGAGCCGAAAAATGATGATTTTAGGATCTTTTAACAGTAAAATTATGCAATAACAACGATAGGTCACAGTATTCGCTTAGGAGAAAACAATCACAATGCACAATGCTCGAAAGCTATTGCTAAACGTTTGGAAAAAGTATTACCACACATTATTCATTACGACCAGAATGCCTTTGTAAAAGGACGAACAATTTTTGACGCAGTTAGAACAATAAATGATATTATGGAGTTTACGGAATTGAAGGGGTACCAAGGTATAATGACCACCATAGACCCATAGACTTTGAAAAAGCCTTCGACTCACTGGGCTGGGACTTTCTGCTTAGATCGCTTGAATCATTTGGTTTCGGCGCATCCTTCATAAAATGGATAAAAACTTTTTATAAAGACATAACGAGCTGTGTAGCCAACAATGGGTTTTTTACTCCAAGTTTTCGCATTAAACGAGGCGTCCGGCAAGGCGATCCACTTTCACCATCTCTTTTTATCATAGTTCTTGGATTATTATCAATTTCTATCCGTAATAATGTTCGGATAAAGGGGATTAAAGTAGATGGAAATGAAATAAAATTAGTCACCTTTGCCGATGATATGACATCATTCGTTCGCGATAAACAATCACGCATAACTCTCCTAGACGTTATCAAATCATTTGGAAGATATTCAGGATTGATGATTAACCAAGACAAAACGGAAACACTTCTACTTGGAAATAACGCATCAAATAGCTTAGATTTGGGAACAATCGAGATTAAAAAATCCATCAAAATTTTAGGGGTTCACTTCACCTACAATAACTTACTTTTTTACAAGCTGAACTTTGAATCAATTGAGAAATCTTTGAGAGATATGCTTAAAGGTTGGGGCTGGAGAGGCCTCACAATAATAGGCAAAATACAAGTTAACAAATCTGTTGCGCTACCGAAGATTTTATATAGGCTCGCGATGATCTCAAATAAAAAAGAATTCATAAAGAAAGTAAACACCCTACTTTATTCTTTTATTTGGAAAGGTAACGATAAGGTTAAACGCACTGTCTTAATTGGTCCAATTGAAAATGGTGGGCTCAAAATGTCAGACTTAGATTCGATGATTGCCGCTCAAAGAATAATTTGTATTAAGAAGTATCTTGCTCCTACCATAGCTAGCTGGAAGTTTATTTTGGAATCTTATTTAAAGAAGGTGGGAGGAAAATTCTTGTTTCAATGTAATTTTGATTATTCAAAATTACCTTTAATTCTTCCAGACTTCTACAGGGATGTATTTTGACATGGTCGTCATTTAGTCACAACATTCCTTCCTCGTATACTGAGATATCTAATCAAGTTTTGTGGAACAACAAATATACAGTTTGTATCGAATCTCGTTCAGTCTTTAACCAAAAGCTGATCAAGTCCGGATTCATAACGATTCGTGACCTCGTTGACTCGAATGGCGCTCTAAGAGAAATCAGGGAACCACTACGCTCAACTCTTTCACCTGTCGACCATTTTCTGCTTTTTAGTCTAGCTAATGCCCTTCCGAAAGAATGGCGCAGAGTGTTAAAAACGAATGAGACTCCTGACCCTTCAAATGAAGAATTCGTTGATCTCACTAGATTTTCATTATTTCTTGAAGGGAAGAAAGTAGATATAGAAAAGGTCCAAGCTAGATCAGTCTATGATCATCTCATTTCTAAAATGTCGACAACGCCGACAGCTATGATAAAATACAATGAAATTTACAATACAGCGAACTATCAGCTAGACTGGGAAAAAATTTACTCGCTATCCTTCCAAATAACGCTAGACACCAAATTAAGAGAATTTCAATACAAGATACTTCATAGAATTTGTTATACAAACAAAATGCTTTTCAAATTTAGAATAGTTGATTCACCCCTATGCTACTTCTGCAAGGAAGAGTTAGAGACAATAGAACATTTTTTCTTCCAGTGTGAAATTGTCTCTTTTTTGGAATGAAGTAAATAACATCCTAAAATCGCAAAAGCTTATTTCCGCCCCTTTCGAAATCAAGGATATTTTCTTTGGAATTGTCCGTGCGGTCAACAACAATGTTCTTATTAACTACATCATTCTCGAGGGTAAATACTTTATCTACCGTTCTAAGCTTAATAAATCTCCTCTCTCCGTTAGTCTGTTTTTAGAAAAATGTAAGAGAACGTATCAAATCGAGCGTTCTATTGCGAGAAGGAACAAAAAGCTTTTTCTCCACAACAAAAAATGGGAGCCCCTCCTCCCTCTTTTGAAACAATAGCTATAACTTTCTTTTAGTATACAAGTAATGAGGGTTTAAGTATGTTAAAAATATTGTTAAGTCTAAGTATCATTCTGTAAGTATTGTTTTGTAATTAGCGTAAGTATCGTATTGTAAGTAGTGTAAGTACTGTACTGTAAGAAGTATATGTATTGTTTTGTAAGTAGCGTAAGTATCGTATTGTAAGTAGTGTAAGTACCGTACTGTAAGAAGTATATGTATTGATTTGTAAGTAGTGTAAGCTTTGTATTGTGAAATAAAATCTTTCTTAAAAAAAAAAACAAAAACAAAAACAATCACAATGTTTAGCCGCGGTCCAGTTAGACTAAAAAAAAACTGGCCCTTAAACGTGTGAAAGTCGAAAGCTACAGTTTCATTACATGGTCACTCTTGTAGTCCACGTGAAGTCCACTCTTGTAGTCCACGATAAAATAAAAGGAAAGGAGACACCGGACTAAAAGAGGAGTGCATGAGAACAATGGTAGGAATTGTGCATGCAACAGAGGTCGTGCAATTCACTGGCAGAGGTGACTACGCCCATATATAGCATATTAAACTTTCACGAATAAGCATATCAACATCAACGATGTGACAGAAGAAAACTTTTATACTTACTCCACTTTTCACCTTCCCCTGTTTCTTCCCCTGTTCCTTTCGAGCTGACAAGAAAATTGCCTTCCTTTTTTGTTAACACCAAGAACCCTTGACTAGTCATCGACCAAATTCGGCACTTTCCGTCCTGCTTCATTTTAGTAGTTTACCAGCTGCAGAGCCAATCTTCCTGTTCTATAACATAGCAAACACTTGAATTTTAGTTCATTCAATGAAAAGATGCAGAAATTCACATTACAAAACTACAATCTTCGACAACATTTTTGGGACGCTCTTGCTTTTTCTTAACCGATTAATTCATTTGTATTACATCAACGCTAAGGTTACATTTATTTGAACACATGTGTTAAGCAATGAATATTTGGGTTGCAATTAATAATTGGGACTTAGAATACAGCGCGCGCACCATCATGTCCTCTGACTGACGGGTAAATGACACCTCTAAAACACCACTTTATCAAAATCTTGTCATTGAGTTGCATTTAGTGTTTCTTTAAAAGTACACAATCAATACTGGTATAAATTGAAGTTTATTTTATCATTTAAATGATTGTAAAGAAAAATGCATCATCGGACAATCTTCGACAATATTTTTGGGACGCTCTTTCTTTTTTTTAACCGTCAAAAGAAATTATTGGGAAATCCCCCTTCCCCCCCCCCCCCCCCCCCCCCCCCCCCCCCCCCCCCCCCCCCCCCCCCATATCACAAGGTTGATTTCGGCGCAAAAAAGCAACATTGTCGGGGGGGAGGATCATTTCTACTAACCCGGAGGCAAGAAATGTTTTATAATTCTTGAAGAAATATTTAAGAGGGCGCTTTTATTGAAGTGTCCCAAAGACTTTTGTCGACGATTGTAGTGTTACTGATAGGTAATCGACAACACTGTCAGCTTAAAACTTGTTTCAACTACATGAAAATAAATTTGCATAAATTCATTTTTATGGTGTCGAAAATTGCCAATCCAGACCAGATAACCGTCAAAAGTTTTTGCGGAGGTCGTCATCCAAAAGCTTGTACAACATACAATTAGTCTTCTGTACAGTTAAATCAAAACATACTTGTAGGTAAAACACATAAAAACATGAATGAGGTTACGTTACCTTTAAATGGTCTGAGGTCCTTTGCATTGACAAATAGTTCTACTTCAACTGATAGAAATGCACCGGCTTTTTATACAGAATTAACCGGAAGATGTCTTGGAACGGAATATGGCAAATGTAAAATAAAAGGATACAACACGTACATGCGTGTGGAACTTCCTTCTATAAAACATTATATAACCTTTCATTAGGTCACCTCCTTCCGGGTCGTAAGGCAGCTAAATAGTTACGTTTTCGCTTTCGGAAACTGTATACGAAGAAGCATTGCATCAAAATGCGACTGAGTTTACAGAATTCATTTTTCTTCGTAAAAGATCACATCACCGTTTTGGTTCATAAAGAATTTTAACATAATAACTTGCTTTCATCACTTTTAAAAATGGAAGAAACGCAACAAAAACTTTTTTTGACGTGGTTTTCTTTTTCTGACACCTCGTTTCATTTTTCTCTGATCCTTTCAGAACACATTTCAGTTTTGCACGAAAACGTTTAATTTAAACAGTTGCAGGTACCATAATTAAGAATGTGTAACAAGTTTCAGATTCCGTTAGAGTTTTGTTGAAATTATTATATTAGTTTCAGATTTTCACTTTCCGAAATTACAAATCGTTTTAGTTTCGAAACTTTTAAACGTTTTTTTGTTTTGCATTTTGATTATCACAAAAGTATGCCGTTAAACAAAAGTTTGCATTTGTTTCAGGGAATTTATAATTATTCTTTTCTCCTCTAACTTCTGTATTCGAGCATCCGTTGAAGGCCTCGGAAAGCCATCTTTACAGCAACAAAAAAAAATGTTACTCTGTTAATGATTAACCGATCCCTAAATATGTTTTGCATAAGAGGCAAGGCAAGAATAAAAAGACAAACATGCATGCACGTCGGTGGATGCAATGTCAATTTTTTTTTTGGTATTACAATGCAATTTGCTTTGTTGGTACCGATTCTTGTATTTATGGAAAAGTTAACATCAATACTAGTGACACAAATAGTAATTTTTCATTTTCTGTTTGAAATATTTTTCTTACAAATTGAAGGCTCACCGTATATGGTAATAGGGCAGCAAATAAAAGTGGCTAGGTTCACTGACTAGCTGCCTTGTACCTTCATCAGTACTGTACTACTGAATTTTTTGAAGATTAAGACTTAGTCTGCTTGAAGCAAAATGTCCACCTCTTTTAAATTTTATTCTGCCATGTTGATGTTCGTCGTGGTTTTGTCCTGCGCAATGGAAAGCTGGTGTCAGATATGTGGAAAAACAGCACATGGAGGTAAAAAGGGTTCCCTATTTTTTTCGTGTTGTTCAGAATTATCCCCCTCTTTCTCTCTTCCTCCATGAAGTAGAGGATGGTTAAAAAAAAAAACTCTAGATTTCAATACAAAAAGACCATACTGGATTGGAGAAATATTTTTAATCAATGTAGGCCAATGCAATTTGCACCATTTTGTTTTAAGGTGGGGACAGCTCGACGTTTAAATTTACAGTGTTTGGCACAAATGTTTGTTCACAAGTTCGTTATCCGCAGCCAGTTACATTGTTTTGTGGAAATAACGTTAACTTTTAACAGACAGCGTCCAACAGTGTCCCAGCAGATAAATAGTGCTTTCATGGATATGGCCCCTAAATTGCTTTAAGCTTGCTTTAGTGTTGTTTTACAATAGAAAGAACAAATCGTCAATCGTGTTGAAAGCAAAGAATTATAAACTAAAAAGAGAAAACACAATAACCGCTACTGAGAAAACACAGAGTTTCAACAGAATGGAAACTTTGATTTCTTGACCACGAAATCAAATTGAATTTGATGATCTATAACCGACTTCCACCTTGTAACCCTTGACAATATCTCCAAACTATTTGTTCTGTTTTGCACTGAGAATCGATATTTACTAAAGCATGCCTTAACACCGTTTTATCGGACAAATTGAGAAGAAATAGTTATTATACTAAAGAAACTGTTTTTTTTTGTGTCAGTTGCACCATCAGTGGAATTATACGCCACTATAAATGACCACACCTCACATTCAGCAAGACCAAGACGTTTTTACAACGATATACTTGTTCAAAAAGACTCGAATATTACTATAACGTGCACTGCAAAGGAGCCAACACACCTGTATCCAGCGTCATATCATGGCTCCTACCTGCAGCCATACGTGATAGACTGGTTTGTCAACTCATCCTTTTTCCAAGTGTCTAACTGCGACGAAAAGCCTCGAAAGGTTAAGTCCTGCTCTTTTTCATTGGCTAAAATACGCCCACGTGATCATGGCAAGTATTTTTGCCAGGCAGCTAATGAAGGGGGGTGCACTTTTCAGGAGCTGGATCTCAAAGTGGCTGGTGGTAAAAAACCTGATTTAAGTAAGTAAAGAAGTATAAGCAAGGGTATCTTATTAGTACTATGTACTGAAAACATGATGAATATATGTTATGATTTAAGTTGTTTTTAGGTCTACGGCCGGAACAACCCAGTTAGTCACTCGGTCCGTGCACCAAACTATTTACTTAATATATTCCGTTGTGAACTAATGATGTCTTAAAGACGTCGAAACGTTTTTCTATTTCATCCGCTATCTTTATATCTTACTCTTAAACTGTTTTGTTTCAAAAAACGTTCTTAAATTCAGTATAGCAAAGACATCTGGGCCTTCAAAAACATTCAGTGACACTAACTTAGTTAACTGCCCACCGTCAGACACAATATGATGTGGATACTTATTGTCTATATATTGAATCTTTTGTTTGACGTCATTTGCCGTATCACAACGTCCACAATACCAAGAAACTGCCAGAATCTTCCCCCTCCCAAACTTATCTTACTAACCTTAATCGTGAACTACATCTTCAACTGAAATTTCCGATTTTTAAACAGCTAAAAAGGTTATTTAAAGGCAAATTCAATCAACAGAATACTTCTGACGTTTCTATTATAGGCTCATCAAAAAGATCCTTTTAACGAGATCGTTACATCGTTGTGTTTCCTCAGCATTAATACACGATAATTTTGTCCTTGTCTTCATATTCTTTACCGAATTTAATTTTTACTTCAATCATTCCTTCTTTTTTAGAGAAACCATCTGAAACTGGACGAACTCCCGTACGCCACGAGAACATCTTAAACAAGATCAAACTGCTATTCTGATTGATTTCTTTGTTTTAACGCGTCTTGGTGTATTAAAAGAGCTTAACACTGACAAATAAAGCTAGCTTAACTTTCATTTTCGACGTTTCTGGTACGATGTAACAGTGTATGTGACTCATTCTTGTTTAGATTTAGCTTTGTTATGCTAACTTTTGTCGATTGTCGATATATGGGCTCCAAAAATGAAATTCAGCACGAAAATTTTACGTTTATATAGTAAAGAAAAATCAGTAACATCCTAGTTACCATTTGTCTTTGAGAAAATTAAATTTATACTCGAATAATAGTTCTCTTAAAACAAAAACGTTTTATGCATAATAAATATAAATTTGGTTTAATTTTATAAGCGAAGTGGCGGTCTGCGCGAGCGAAACATGCTGAACCCACTGACAAGGTCAGCTGTGCATGTGGGCAATTCAAAGGAAGCTCCCGTGTTTTATACTCCGTTCACCCTGACCCCTGTAATACTGTATCGTGGCTATTATTTGGTACGTTTCAATGAAATATCAAAGTTTCACACAAAAGCCAGTGGAAATTGTGCCCCAGTTCTTTAGTAGCTTTGCCATTTCCGATGTTTAGACAAAGTAAAAAAAAATACAACAAGCAATATATTAACACATTCTTATATTTCATCGTTATATGTTTTTCACTCCTATTCTGGCCTTGAACTGAGATGACTAGAAGTGAAATATTGGCCATTAATCGTTTAGGCGCATCCTTTAGCCGCCGCTACATGTGCGATTTTTTGCTTGTACTGTACTGGTAATGCGATTTTTTGAAAAATTGCCACGTGGCCAGCGCACGGTAAAAATCAAAAAAAAAATCGAGTTGAATAATACTTCATGACAAAATCGCGGACATTGTCGCTCGTGTAGCCACCATGTAACTTTTTTTTTGCATTTGCGACGCGACTAAAGGGTATCTAGCCAATCAGATTTTACAACTACAATATATATAAATTTAAAACAAGGTTAGGGCTTAATTATCAGCCCAGTCTCGCGCGGTCTTTTTTGCAACCATTTTGAAACTAAAATTTGGCCACCGTGTGTTGGCGACGGGACAATTTTTCAAAAAATCGCATCACCTGTGCAAGCGGCTTTACTGCGCGTGCAATCACATTAGGAAGAATTCTAAAGACATAAAGGGCTGGTAGTAGTTCCTTTAACGTTGCTCAGTTACTGAAATTTAAAGTTACTGTTAACCTTCGAGGCCCGGGGGGGGACTCCCATATAAAAATGACGGGGGTGCTCGTCGTACCTTTTAGGGGTCAAAATTTGTAGATTGGTACCGCTTAGGGTACTAAAATCTAAAATGACCACCATTAGAATTATCGCGGTACCTTTTAGGGTATTGAGCCGAAAAAGTATAACAGAATATGACATGTGTTGTTTTAGAATTGGTACCTCTTAGGGGTAAAAATTATTTTGAGCCACGCCCATCAAACGAGATTCTGGTACCTTTTTGGATGTTTTTCGAAAATTTCCGACGAGCACTCCCGTCATTTTGATATGGGAGTTCCCCCCCCCCCCCCCCCCACCCGGGCTTCGAGGGTGCCTTCCGGAAAATCTTTTGTACACGCGCTATTTTTAACGAAACCCCAGAAAACTATATATAAATTGTAGATTCCGAAAATAACAAAGGTAAGCACGCGCGAGCCTTCAAACGCAAAACTGACGGTGTTTGCTTCACTGAATACCAGCCTCCCTGTTCGTTAGCGCGAGCATCAAAGCAAACTGGTCTATATCACTCACTAGTAAATGGGCTAACAAAGAGTGTTAGATTTTTACGATATCTTCATTGGTTTCCGAGTAAATCCACTTTGAAGTTGGACACTAGAAAATTGTTTTATGTGCGTCACACCCTGGGGAAGAAGAGAAGAGTATCGTGACACAGTAGCGTATGTTAATTCGGTCAATCGCCGATTAGTGGAGTTATTCAAACGGTAAAAATCATGGGAAAACGGAGAAGTTTCGCGCAACTGCAAACCCAAATAATTTTGCTGCATTTTCGGAAAATGCAGCAAAATTTAG
>JAJLRJ010000009.1:17119209-17236709 GCA_024195265.1 Dendrophyllia cribrosa
CACGTTTCAAGCAATCCCAAAACCCTATGCTTAAAACATAAGTCTATGTTATGGGGTGTTTTGTAAATTTTTGGGTGATTTTTGGGTATGTTTGGGAGGAAATAGTTTTTCTCAAAGGATTGGTAAAATTTAGAGAAATAAGAAATATTGAAGATTTAGTGAAGTTTTAAAATTAGAATTTGTAGTTAATAATTAACAGACGGATACCAAGTTAGTCCACTAGCAACCTGGGGTGCTCTTACGTGGGTATCGACTGTCTGTTGGTGTTCCAAAAATCATTTTCTTTCTCCCAACCCTCCTTAAAACCTCTTAAAATTTCATTAAAATTCAGGTTTACCCCCGCCTTAATGAATTTCCATGGGAACCGCTAACACGGTTCAAATTTCCCAAAAATACGCGGCTGCATCAGGAATTTTGTTAAACCATGCAGTTTATTTTAATTAATTAATTTATTGGAAATAACTTGGTTAACTATTCTAGTGGGGCCGGAGCCAATACCTTTTAAACTAAGATAATACAATGTGAAATTACTTGTGAGGACAGTACCCGCCAGCCCACGTTGGTCGTCACAAACAATTAAAAACATTTTGCATAAAAATAGAGTTTATGATTTCCATAAAATGGAAATTAATTGTTTTAACCACCAACATAGTGTTTCCACTAAGTTTTTGAGTAGCAGGCTGTTTAGAAATAGTACAGTCGGCTGTGAAAACCAGCGCCGGAGGCGCGACCCTTTAGGGGCAAATCTAGAGGAAATCTAGAGGCTCGGAAATGCCATTTCCAGCGTTTTCCAAGAGGTGTTACCCTCTAAAAAGGTAACCAAAATCGTGCAAAAAATGCTCTTATTACTCCATATTTTACAAGGAAACTATGTTTATTATCAGTTACTGATACAGAACAAAAAAAGTCAACTTAAATTTCAAGATCGGCTTGTCCAGCGCTATTGACCACATCTCCGGTAACCCACGCTGTCTGCGCTTTTCCGCCATCTTGGCTTGTTCTCGGAGACGAGAGTATATAGAGTATACGTAGAGTATAGAGATATAGAGTACTGTCGTGTTTTACCCAGCACTCTTTGCGCTCCGTTTTCTAAGATGGCATCGGTAAACAGCACAAGCTAGCACAAAGTCCGTAGGCAAGATCATTACGCCGAAAACAGAACGCAGTGTATGTTTCAGCCAACAAATATACTGAATTGTCTTTTCAAACTTGAAGAAATAAACATAAGCGAAAGTTTGACTGAACTGTGGTGTCTGCACCAAATTTGAGCCAAAGTACTATGCCTACTCGCATAACTGAATCCTCGTCGACATTAATTGACTTAATTTATACAAACTATACTGACAGGGTAGTCTGTTCCGGAGTCTCTCATATTGGCATCAGCGACCAAAGTCTTATATACGTTTATAGGAAACTATCTCCCGCTTTTCAATCCAAAGGGCATTCAACCATTTCTTACAGAAATTTTCAAAATTTTAATCGAGAGAGTTTTCGTAATGATATCGCTCAGCAGGACTGGACTTGCAATAGTTCAGATAATCCAAATGTTTTGTGGGCTGACTGGAAAACTAAATTTTTGAATATTGGCGACATTCATGCTCCACTCCGAACTAGACGCGCTAGAACAAAGAAAGTACCCTGGATTAATTCAGAATTAAAGAATGGCATGCGTGATCGTGATGCTGCCAAAAGAAAAGCAATTAGATCTAATGATCCACGCGACTGGGCAAACTACAAAAAGTTGCGAAACATAATAAACAATAACATTAAAACTACTAAAGCATCTTATTATTCTAATGCTTTTATGCAGTCCAAGGGTAATTCTCGGAAAACGTGGCAAACCATTAATGAGCTTACATCCCGTCGTACAAATAATACAACAGTGAAAGAACTAAAATTGAATGATAACATTATCTCTAATTCTAGTGAGCTTTCTAATGCTTTTAATGACCATTTTTCAACAATTGGGCCCAGACTTGCTAATGAAATACCTCCAACTGTTAATAATGATTTAACCTATAGCAATTATATAAATGTAAATAACAAGAAATTCAGTTTCTCTTTGATTAGCAGTAATATTGTTTTATCACATCTAAACAAATTATGTAGAGCTAAAGCAACTGGTCTTGATAATATTTCTGCTAAAATAATACGCGAATGTGCTGATCTTATTTCAGTTTCACTGTGTGATCTATTTAATAAATCCTTAGTCTCTGGTATATTTCCTGACGACTGGAAATGCGCCAGAGTTACTCCATTGTTTAAGCAAGGTGAGCCATCTGATCTAAATAATTATCGGCCTATTTCAGTCATTTCAGTAATAGCTAAAGTGTTTGAAAGGATTGTTTATGACCAATTGTATAATTTTTGACTACTGAAAATATCCTTTCTAAACAGCAATCGGGTTTTCGCTCATTACACTCAACTGTAACTGCTCTTCTGGAAGCTACTGATAACTGGGCGTTTAATATCGACTGTGGAAATGTTAATGCTGTGGTTTTTCTTGATTTAAAAAAGGCATTCGATACTGTCGACCATGATATTCTTTTAACCAAAATGAATCTTTACGGAATACAAGAAATAGCTCTTGATTGGTTTACGTCATATTTAACTAATCGCACACAACGATGTCTCGTTAACGGTTTTCTTTCTGAAACATGTTCACTTAAATGTGGGGTACCGCAGGGAACAATCCTAGGCCCCCTTTTATTTCTCATATACATTAACGACTTGCCAAACTGCCTTACATTATGCCAGCCTAGAATGTATGCTGATGACACTCACATCACTTATGCGGACGCTGATGTGAATTCAATACAGTTAAACCTGAACCACGATTTGGATAATCTAAACAAGTGGCTTATCTCTAACAAACTTACTTTGAACACTGCTAAAACTGAATTCATGCTAATTGGTTCTAGACAAAAATTAAGTACTTTGTCAAACCCACCTGAGCTCTTGATTGATAATATTCCAATAGAACAAGTTTCCTCTGTCAAATCGCTTGGAGTATTTATTGATGAAAATTTACGGTGGCAAATACACATTGATAAATTATCTAAAAAGCTCGCTTCCGGGATAGGAGCCATAAAAAGAATTAGACCTTTTGTCCCTCCATCTACTCTTCATTATATATACAACGCGCTAATTCAATCTCACTTCAATTACTGCAATCTTGTTTGGGGTAATAGTGGTAAAACTTTATTTGACAGGCTACAGAAGCTTCAGAACCGTGCCGCTCGTGTTTTAACGTTTTCTAGCTATGATGCGGACGCCAACTGCCTAATTAGACAACTCGATTGGAAAGATTTGAGCACACAGTTTCAAATACAGAAAATCTTAATGGTTTACAAGTGTTTAAATGGTCTTGTTCCTGAATACCTTTCCTCTAAATTTGATAAACGAAATGAAATGCGCTATTCCCTGAGGGACTCTGATAACAAACTAGTCGTCCCGTTCCCACGAACTAATTCCATGAAAAACAGCTTTAGTTATAGCGGAGCAGTTCTCTGGAACAGCCTACCCTGTCATATGAGAGAAATGGAATCTCTAGGTCAATTTAAACGATCAGCTTATCTGAATTTTTAATGTAAACTACACACGGCATTCATGAAAAACAGGTTTATTTAGATTAGTTGTAGTTAGCTTTGTAATTTGTTTAGGCTAGTTAGGTTAGCTAGGTTAGGTTTCCTGATGATTTTACCGTGTTTAAATAAAGATTTACAGTTACAGTTACAGTTACAGTGTACCGGTAGCAAAAAGAACGAAACAAAGACTAAACAATAAACTACACGAAAACAATAGATCACAAACAAAGAGAATAGAATGCAAAATCCCTCGTGTACCAGTACACCAGGACACAGCCCAAAGTTTGATCTGATCGTGTGGAGTAGGCGGCGGCAAGGAGAAAGTACCCGGCGATCTATTGCCGGTAGCCGCCTTCTATTGAAACCTCTGCAACATGGCCGCCATTGAAAAAAAAATGAACACCCATGCCATAACTCGCAATGCCTGGCAAATGCATTTTGTCAACGAAATTGACTCGAAAAGAAGAACATAAAACTGAAGATAATCACGTGTGTATTTTTAGAATATTCTGAATATTTCCGCCTCTTTTTTTCGATTTGTACAATCAGTACATCTCACTATGCCTGGAGTACCTGTGGTTTCTTTCCTCCGACTTGGGGTTTAATTGTATTTTTTTTGTAAACGAGGCTAATGAAGTCGCGGCGTAAATCCTTCTGAATTTTAACCGGTCAACCCTAATATCTAATAGAAGGTAATAATGTAATTCGTAAATGTAGTAAAACCATTGACGTCTTAAGCGGGGTTTACATTAAGCGATTTCCAGTGGGGGTTTTGAGGTCATTGTCAGTGCCATTTTAGGAATCGCCTGTGTACTATCACTGCCAATATTTGGCTTTGCATTTCAGGTGATCGCTTACGTGAGGTTCAGGGTCAAGCCCAAATCATACTGTCCAGAAGGACGTCGGACACCTTACGTTATATAAGTCTCAACAAGGTGTCCGACGTCCTTCTGGACGGTATGATTTAGGTACAACCGAGGTTCAGGGTTCAACTGTATATTAAAAAGACCAACAAAGGTTCTTTAAAAAGACAGCCATTTATACATAAAAATTGTACAGAAATGGGCTGGTGATGGTCTTGATCTTAATCGTATTTGTCGATGTTATTTTCGCCGCCTTGTCCAGGCGTTTCTACACCTGCCCCGCCATTTGATGTTATTTTGGCCGACTTGTCCAGGCGTTTCTACACCTGCCCCGCCATTTGATTTTATTTTGGCCGCCTTGTCCAGGCGTTTCAACACCTGCCCCGCCATTTGATGTTATTTTGGCCGCCTTGTCCAGGCGTTTCTACACCTGCCCCGCCATTTGATGTTATTTTGGCCGCCTTGTCCAGGCGTTTCTACACCTGCCCCGCCATTTGATGTTATTTTGGCCGCCTTGTCCAGGCGTTTCTACACCTGCCCCGCCATTTAATGTTATTTTGGCCGTCTTGTCCAGGCCTTTCTACACCTGCCCCGCCATTTGATGTTATTTTGGCCGCCTTGTCCAGGCCTTTCTACGCCTGCCCCGCCATTTGATTTTAATTTGGCCGCCTTGTCCAGGCCTTTCTACACCTGCCCCGCCATTTGATTTTATTTTGGCCGCCTTGTCCAGGCCTTTCTACACCTGCCCCGCCATTTTGATAGCGGAGAAGGCCCTGGGAACGAGGTTCACCCAAAACAAACAGAGAAACACTGAAATGGTATGAAAATAAAAACTTACGACGATAAACTAGAAATTCATCACCAAAAAGGTAAAAGATTCAAATTTCGAAAAACATAGCTGTCAAAATCTTGTTCCATGGAAACATCAGGTCACATGTCCTACTAAACACATGAAATGTCATGACCTGTCATTCCAAATTGTTGCCAGATAAATGTTAGTAAAAAAGTCACAATGTTAGGTGCTGTTTGCTTTAATATTTAAAACAAATTGGATGCTCAAGTCGACGCGGGAACTTTGTGCTCCCTCAGCCCTTGCCCCCCACTCCTCCCCCCTCCCCTCGCCCCCCCCCCCCCCCCCTCCCCCCTTCCCCGATACTTTAATACTCGTTTATTTCCACATATATAAATGTCCATAATCATAAGAACTGAATCAGAACACTAAAACATAATGGTTGCTTTTATCTTATACTTTACATACCATCATTTATACCTGTACAATATTAAGATTATCTCAAAATATTTGCCCTGTTTTTATGCTTTGTTTTTGTTTTTGTTTCTATTTTTGTTTTGTTTTGTATTTTTTGCCTAGAACAGTTACAGGACCCCTTGAATTGAACCTTTCTAAAGTTCATTCGCGGTTAGTTTTCTTTCAATGGTACTACAACAATATCCATGGACTCTTTGCTCCGTGGAGTGTTGTTTTCTTATCTTTCCTATATTGGTTTCTTCAACAAAGCTCTCCCCTCAACCTTTTTTTTTTCTCTGCAGTAGCAACGTGTTGTAGCACCGCCCTCTGATCATGATGCGATTATGACACTTCGGAGTCGCAAGCAATTCGGTGTCGGAGTCGCTAGCAATGCCTTTCCTTGATTGGTCTCTTCAACTTCGAGAATTTCATTTCGTTTTGCGTCCCGATGTTTATTCTCGTACATCCTTTTATTTTCTTTTATAGCAACGCCCTCTGATGCGATTATGAGACATCTGAGTCGCTATCAATGCCATCGTTGTTTATATTGATATATTCATTCTAAAATGACGAATGGAAAGGAATCAATTAATGAAAAGAGTAAACAATAAAATCAGTAATTAAATCAGTCAGTCAATATGGTAGGGCTGCCAATAAAAAGGTCATTTACGTTTTTTTAGTCAGTCAATCAGGCCTGATCCAGTTTTCAAGCAAGCAAGTAAGTAAGCAAGCAAGCGAGGAAGCGAGCGAGCGAGCGAGCAAGCAAGCGAATCAATCGAGCAAGCAAGCAAGCAAGCAAGCGAATCAATCGAGAAAGCAAGCAAGCAAGCAAGCGAATCAATCGAGAAAGCAAGCAAGCAAGTAAGTAAGCGAATCAATCGAGAAAGCAAGCAAGCAAGCAAGCGAATCAATCGAGAAAGAAAGCAAGCAAGCAAGCGAATCAATCGAGAAAGCAAGCAAGTAAGTAAGCGAATCAATCGAGAAAGCAAGCAAGTAAGTAAGCGAATCAATCGAGAAAGCAAGCAAGCAAGTAAGCGAATCAATCGAGCAAGCAAGCAAGCAAGCAAGCAAGCGAATCAATCGAGAAAGCAAGCAAGTAAGTAAGCGAATCAATCGAGAAAGCAAGCAAGTAAGTAAGCGAATCAATCGAGAAAGCAAGCAAGTAAGTAAGCGAATCAATCGAGAAAGCAAGCAAGCAAGCAAGTAAGCAAGCGAATCAATCGAGAAAGCAAGCAAGTAAGCAAGCGAATCAATCGAGAAAGCAAGCAAGTAAGTAAGCGAATCAATCGAGAAAGCAAGCAAGCAAGCAAGCGAATCAATCGAGAAAGCAAGCAAGTAAGCAAGCGAATCAATCGAGAAAGCAAGCAAGTAAGTAAGCGAATCAATCGAGAAAGCAAGCAAGTAAGCAAGCGAATCAATCGAGAAAGCAAGCAAGTAAGCAAGCGAATCAATCGAGAAAGCAAGCAAGCAAGCGAATCAATCGAGAAAGCAAGCAAGCGAATCAATCGAGAAAGCAAGCAAGCAAGTAAGCGAATCAATCGAGAAAGCAAGCAAGCAAGCAAGCGAATCAATCGAGCAAGCAAGCAAGTAAGTAAGCGAATCAATCGAGCAAGCAAGCAAGCAAGTAAGCGAATCAATCGAGCAAGCAAGCAAGTAAGTAAGCGAATCAATCGAGAAAGCAAGCAAGCAAGTAAGCGAATCAATCGAGCAAGCAAGCAGGTAAGTAAGCGAATCAATCGAGCAAGCAAGCAAGCAAGCAAGCGAATCAATCGAGAAAGCAAGCAAGCAAGTAAGCGAATCAATCGAGCAAGCAAGCAAGTAAGTAAGCGAATCAATCGAGAAAGCAAGCAAGCAAGCAAGCGAATCAATCGAGCAAGCAAGCAAGTAAGTAAGCGAATCAATCGAGCAAGCAAGCAAGCAAGTAAGCGAATCAATCGAGCAAGCAAGCAAGTAAGTAAGCGAATCAATCGAGAAAGCAAGCAAGCAAGTAAGCGAATCAATCGAGCAAGCAAGCAAGTAAGTAAGCGAATCAATCGAGCAAGCAAGCAAGCAAGCAAGCGAATCAATCGAGAAAGCAAGCAAGCAAGTAAGCGAATCAATCGAGAAAGCAAGCAAGCAAGCAAGCGAATCAATCGAGAAAGCAAGCAAGCAAGTAAGCGAATCAATCGAGCAAGCAAGCAAGTAAGTAACCCCTCGGTCACATTCGCGCTTGAGATCGCTGTCAAGCATGCTTGCTTATGACGTCAGTCAAGCAAGCCGGAGCAAGTGCTAGAAACTTAAGCAAGTGCATCGTGGTCACATTGTAAATCTACCGCTTGCTTGAGTTGCCTGTTAAACGCAATGGATGGCCATCTGGTGCTTTCGGTTTTCGATTTTATGTTACATCAATTGCGCGTATTCACGTCTAAGAAGATTCAGGGCTATACGTCGAAGGAGAAGACTGTACTTTCTTCTCCGCCTTGTGAATATAAATCTCTCGCCTGAAACCTTTACGACGTATTCGCTTCACTCGTTGCAACTAACGGGGAAAGTGCATTTTTGTCACTTTCTCGGCTTTGGATGAAACTGTACGTGGAACAGTAGCCATAGTGGAAAGTATAGAAAACTGAGTTCGGTACAAAACCTTCGACGAATGGTCGAGGAAACGTGTCATGCGGCGCCGGCGGCGGTGGATAAGTACCTGTATAATTAGTAAAAATTGGAAGTTCGCTAAACCCAAATTGGCAATGAACTGGTATGGTCATAGGGCGACGGCGTTTTTGACATTTTCAAATGAAATGCAAGGTGAAAAAACTTTTTCTCTACGAAAACGAAAGCCAAAACTCACGCGTGACGTTCGACTGAAACTTCTAGTCAACCAAAAAGGTCAAGATGTCAAAAATACTGCTTATTGGTCAATTCGAACAAAACCAATTAAATTTGTTTACCAAGCACAGCTCAAGAGCACTTCTGAGTGCTCTTAAGCTTAGCTGCGGATCTTTTGAAGATTGAGCTACTCCGCCTTCTTTTTCAAGCAAGCAAGCAGTGCCGCGCTAGGTCGGTCACACCTGTAACGAGCTAGGAATTTGCTAGGTAAACAAAAATTGGTCAAGCAAGCAAGGTTCTAGCGCGAATGTGACCGAGGGGTAAGCGAATCAATCGAGCAAGCAAGCAAGCAAGCAAGTGAATCAATCGAGAAAGCAAGCAAGTAAGCAAGCGAATCAATCGAGAAAGCAAGCAAGCAAGCAAGCGAATCAATCGAGAAAGCAAGCAAGTAAGTAAGCGAATCAATCGAGAAAGCAAGCAAGCAAGCAAGCAAGCAAGCGAATCAATCGAGAAAGCAAGCAAGTAAGCAAGCGAATCAATCGAGAAAGCAAGCAAGTAAGTAAGCGAATCAATCGAGAAAGCAAGCAAGTAAGCAAGCGAATCAATCGAGAAAGCAAGCAAGTAAGCAAGCGAATCAATCGAGAAAGCAAGCAAGCAAGCGAATCAATCGAGAAAGCAAGCAAGCAAGCAAGCGAATCAATCGAGAAAGCAAGCAAGCAAGTAAGCGAATCAATCGAGAAAGCAAGCAAGCAAGCAAGCGAATCAATCGAGCAAGCAAGCAAGTAAGTAAGCGAATCAATCGAGCAAGCAAGCAAGCAAGTAAGCGAATCAATCGAGCAAGCAAGCAAGTAAGTAAGCGAATCAATCGAGAAAGCAAGCAAGCAAGCAAGTAAGCGAATCAATCGAGCAAGCAAGCAAGTAAGTAAGCGAATCAATCGAGCAAGCAAGCAAGCAAGCAAGCGAATCAATCGAGAAAGCAAGCAAGCAAGTAAGTAAGCGAATCAATCGAGCAAGCAAGTAAGCGAATCAATCGAGAAAGCAAGCAAGCAAGCAAGCAAGTAAGCGAATCAATCGAGAAAGCAAGCAAGCAAGTAAGTAAGCGAATCAATCGAGAAAGCAAGCAAGTAAGTAAGCGAATCAATCGAGAAAGCAAGCAAGTAAGCAAGCGAATCAATCGAGAAAGCAAGCAAGTAAGTAAGCGAATCAATCGAGAAAGCAAGCAAGCAAGCGAATCAATCGAGAAAGCAAGCAAGCAAGCAAGCGAATCAATCGAGAAAGCAAGCAAGCAAGTAAGCGAATCAATCGAGAAAGCAAGCAAGCAAGCAAGCGAATCAATCGAGCAAGCAAGCAAGTAAGTAAGCGAATCAATCGAGCAAGCAAGCAAGCAAGTAAGCGAATCAATCGAGCAAGCAAGCAAGTAAGTAAGCGAATCAATCGAGAAAGCAAGCAAGCAAGCAAGTAAGCGAATCAATCGAGCAAGCAAGCAAGTAAGTAAGCGAATCAATCGAGCAAGCAAGCAAGCAAGCAAGCGAATCAATCGAGAAAGCAAGCAAGCAAGTAAGTAAGCGAATCAATCGAGCAAGCAAGCAAGCAAGTAAGCGAATCAATCGAGAAAGCAAGCAAGCAAGCAAGCAAGTAAGCGAATCAATCGAGAAAGCAAGCAAGCAAGCAAGCGAATCAATCGAGAAAGCAAGCAAGTAAGTAAGCGAATCAATCGAGAAAGCAAGCAAGCAAGCAAGCGAATCAATCGAGAAAGCAAGCAAGCAAGCAAGCGAATCAATCGAGAAAGCAAGCAAGCGAATCAATCGAGAAAGCAAGCAAGTAAGTAAGCGAATCAATCGAGAAAGCAAGCAAGCAAGCAAGCGAATCAATCGAGAAAGCAAGCAAGCAAGCAAGCGAATCAATCGAGAAAGCAAGCAAGCAAGTAAGCGAATCAATCGAGAAAGCAAGCAAGCAAGTAAGCGAATCAATCGAGAAAGCAAGCAAGCAAGTAAGCGAATCAATCGAGAAAGCAAGCAAGCAAGTAAGCGAATCAATCGAGCAAGCAAGCAAGCAAGCAAGTAAGCGAATCAATCGAGAAAGCAAGTAAGCAAATCAATCGAGCAAGCAAGCAAGTAAGTAAGCGAATCAATCGAGAAAGCAAGCAAGTAAGTAAGCGAATCAATCGAGCAAGCAAGCAAGCGAATCAATCGAGAAAGCAAGCAAGCAAGTAAGCGAATCAATCGAAAAAGCAAGCAAGCAAGTAAGCGAATCAATCGAGCAAGCAAGCAAGCAAGCAAGCGAATCAATCGAGCAAAAATGCTAAAAATCAGATTTTTACGACTCTAATGAAAAAGGGATTGGATGGGAAGGCACGAAAAGGGCCAGGGAGAAAGAGGAGGGGAAAATAAATGGGGAGAAAAAAGAAGAAAAATATGATATACCTTAATATCTCGTAAATAATATTTAAGTCGCTTAGTAATGTCAGCAAATGTGGGCCTCATCAAAGGATTTTCCATCCAACAAGAACACATCATTCCATACCTGCAAATAATGGGAAAAATATTTTAACTTTATAAACACGGTACGAAACGTATGAAAGCGATTTTTTCCCGATAAATAAAATTCTAGTTAAGGTCACCCTATTTCAAATCTTGTGGTAGTCGATCCTATAGGCCGCCTTTCCTAAAAATATATAACTATAATGTTTTTTATATGCAGGTTTTGGTAGTGCTTGGACTCCACAGGTTTAGTATCGTAGTCAGGAGGCATGCCTAAACATATTCTTTGTTCTTGGTACCACATGCACGTACCATGCATCGATGTCTCAACACTAATGAATTTAGTGCATTTAGGTAGAAAAGTACCGGTACACCATGGTTTCTCTCGTTTTTGTAATTTATAACCTACTTGTAAAAGTCAGAAGTAATCTTCGTTTTCCTTCATTTCAGAACACGCTGTGCTCAAGCACAAGCTAGTTACATGGATTTTAAATTCCATTGTGCTCCAAAAACAGAGGATATTGAAATAATTGTTATAAATGTATCTCGCCCATGCGAGGCTAACCATCGAACATATGTGAATAATATTATGTTACTTTTAGGAACAGCGTATTGCAAGTTTTTCATATGTATTTAATTATATAATTAATTACAGTGGATTTCCGATTTTTCGAACCTCTCGATTATTCGAACCAAAACTCGTTTCCCTTGGATTTGATTTCAGTCAATACCACCTTCGATTTCTCGACCTGCGGTTTCCGTTTTCCTAGGGGGTTCGAAAATTCCGCTATATCTTAAAAGCTACTTACAGTTCCACTGAGCAATGTTTGGGACGGGACATCCGTTTCCCCGTAGAGAGCCAAGTTACAAGATCGGCTGGTGTTGCTATCTCGGGGTATGGCTCCTCGCCTAATAAAAATATTAATCTCAATTAACAAATGTGAAATGTTGCTAGCTTAAATGGAACTGTCTGCACACAAAATTAACTGTCGAGAAAATCACTTTCAAGTTTTCAGAGAAATTAATGATATCACGTAAACTAGTGCTCTAAATGTATCATCTTGCACAGTTTGAGTGTTTTTGGTTTAACGGTTGCAAAGTTTTGGCTCACTGATATATTAAGCATTTGTACGAGAAAAGACATTATCATGCCTAGCCTCGCTTTCATGTTTTTCCCAAAATTTGATTGTCTATAACTTCTCCTGAAGTAAGAATATGGCCTTGAAAATGCACACAATGACTTATTTTGACCTGATCTATATCATTATTCAATTGTTTTTCTTTTCTTGAGAACCTGTCCAAACAAAAAATTGTTGGACGGCCATATTTGCATTCGGTGTATACCTACCGTGGGTGACGATTTCCCATAAGACAATGCCAAAGGACCACCTACAACAAAAAAAGAACAAATAGCAAATAAATAATGGACAAAAAAATCAATTTATAAATAAATATATATATAAATTAATTAATTAATAGGGGAATAAGTTTTCTTCTTTAGAAAATAAACACAGATGATTGATGAGTGAATAGAGAAGTTACTCTAGCCAATCACAACAGAGGCAGACAATTCAATGAATCAATCAAAGGTCGAAGGAAATACATGTAGCCGATGCCAAGCGCGGGACAACGCGTGCGAGAAAGTCACGATTGGTTTTGGTTCAACTTGTAATTGATTAATAATCAATCGCAATGCGTAGCAATGTGTAGCAATCGCAATGCGTAGCAATGTAAAACCAATAGCCCATTTCCGCCTTCTTTTTCAAACCGAGGCCAAGTGCAAAACCATTCATATGGATATAAGTTTTATTTGCATGTGAAAGAAAACTCATTTTCACATGAATGGTTTTGCACTTGGCCTCGGTTTGAAAAGGAGGCTAAGAGCAACTCGGAAATGGGCTATTGCAATCACAAAATTACGTTCGACACTCGGTTGAAAACCGCTCTAATGAACACTGTATTAGTGACATGTATCACCGTATTCAAGCATCTTAGCTAACAAGCAATTCGGACAACTTACACGTCACTCTCGGCGGTATAGACCTGTTCTTTTAAAGACTCCAAGGACAACCATCTCCAAGGTACTTTACCCTTTTTGAAGGAAAAATGTGAAGTTATGTTAGTTCATCTAGGATCTTTCTGCAATCCTTTGTGATAGATGCATTCGAGACCTGGGGCCGTATTCACGAAATCCTACCTAAGATATATCTTAAGATATAACTTAAGAGAAAATTTAGGAGCTTCCTAAGATATGTCCTAAGTGCTATTCACGAACGATATCTTATGACCATCCTAAGGTAAGCGTAACTTAGCAGTCTCCTAAGTTTAATGGTCGCAGGCAGTTATCGATTAGTAAAAGTAAACCAATCAGAGACAGTTTAGATGGCGCGATTTATGAATAATAAGTTATGAAAATTGCATGAATGAATATTTTGTATTGTGTAACTTGTTGTTGTAATCACAATGACGATGCAATAATCTTTATTTCATCTCGAATTTAAGATAGCAAAACCGTGATAATATCTTCGTTCAGTCAGTAGCGAAAGCAACAAACAAATCCATCATCATTTTAATAGGGTCTACTTCGATATTTCTTGTACAAGGGCTTATTTTCACGAAAAACGGAAATATAACTCTGCAAAGAGAAAGAAATGTGGAACCCGTTAATGACACGAAGGCCTATATAAAACTAACCGTGTTGTTTGACATCACTAGAAAATATTTAATTTTTCTTAGCAATATAATGCTTTAAAATGTTTATCTAATCGGTAACTATTGTGATACACAATAATCACGCTGAAAATCGACGTAAAACTCGTTAACAATCGAATTTAGCCTCCGTCAAGACATGTTTTAATAAGTTAGGAGGTCAATTTTGACCTCCTAAGTTTAGGATAAAAATTAAGACATATCTTAAGTTAGGAGGTCTTCGTAAATACCAGTTAAGATATGTCTTAAAAATTTAGGAGGTCCTAAGTTTAGAAGAAAAAATAAGACATGTCTTAAAATATGAGGTCTTCGTGAATACCAGTTATCTCCTAAGTTATATCTTAGGAGGCTCTTTGGACTTAGGATGCTTTCGTGAATACGGCCCCTGATGTTAAATCGCCATGGTTCCATCTACGTTATTTTTGTCGAATATTAATCAACAGTTTTGGTTTTCTTTTTTGTTTTTGTCCAATAAACGATTTCAGTGGGATATATTTATTCGCGCAAACCGGTCACTTTGACTTTATCTGAATACAGTAGAACCATTAATACCGAGGACTACTGACGGGCCATAAACAAAATAGTTGTAATAAACGAGGGTGATGTCAACTAATGGCACGAATTACCGCAAAACAGTGCAAATTGAAACCACTCTATCATATTTTGTTGTTTGCAAACTTTTTTGAGCCCCAATGTTCAATTATAATAATTCTATTTCATATCAAATGGTCGCTTTACAACGAGGTGTATTCATAAAGGAAAAAAACGATTGGGGACTTCAAAAGGTGGTCGTTGGTAATTACGATCACAGTCATATTCAAACCTCTTTTACGGCAGTGATCTCCTTTGTTTACGCTCAATGAGTTAAAATGAGTTAAATGAGTCAAATTGAGTCTGAGAACTACTGTATCCCAATTGAACTTGTACAAATCTAAAAGACTAGGCGTCTTCATTAACACTTACACTAGATGTTTTGGTGTAAATGCCATCATCTGAGATGTCTCGTGCCATTCCGAAGTCCCCAACTTTAGCCACGTTGTTTTCGTCAATGAAAACATTTCTAGCTGCAAGGTCGCGATGAATGCACTGAAGAGAAATGGACACATACTCAGTAAATTTTGCAAACAGAAAGAAAGGTGTATATAACGAGCTTGTAACTAAACTGATAGTATAAGAGTGCTAACATTTGAACAACTTTAAATTCTTGGCATGCTTTACTTATCTCAGGTAATCTCCATTTGTAACTGAACAGCACCGCGCAAAAGCAAGTTAGACCAGTTTATACAGCTAGCTGTATGATAATTAGAAACGACAACATTGCTCAACACTTTGCATTCGAAGGGTCTCGCTTTTACAGAATCAAATCGCGGGGGAACGGGTGATCACTGGGGACTTTGAAAGGAACCCACACCAGTATATTAATTTAAATCTGGGGATTTGGCGCGCTCCTACCTTTCTCTCCTCCAAGTGGCGCATTCCTGACGCGATTTGCAGCGCTATTATGTATCGCTGTCGGTCGTTTAGTCCAAAATGTACATTTACATACTTGCTACTCTCGCCAGAGGAGTAATTAATCCGCTTGGATTTCAATAACTTCTCCAGGCTACCACCATGTATCAGTTCAGTGACAACAAGAATCTTTTCTAAAACAGCAAAAGAATACAGCTGTTAATCCTGGACTGGTATCACTAGGTAAATGACAAATATGAGTGCAAACAAAGGTGGTATTCACATTAAAGCGCTTTTTCAAAATGGAGGACAAATCACCCTTCGCTTGTATTTTGGGAAAGGTGTTTTAGTAATAAACTTCACGTATTTTAACAAAGTAATATGTATTTTTTTCTGCGCAATATTTTTAAACACGAAGACGCGCTATAAAAGGAGCGGTACCTCAGGTACATCGGGATCATTTGTCAATCAACCGTCGTCGCGTACGGACCTCTGTAAAAAATTGTGACGAATAAAGACAGCTTTTGAGAAATCTGTCTGTGTGGTTTACTTGCCTTTGTTTGTAATAGTCGCCTTTAGCAAACCCCATAACATTTTCAACACAATGGAAGAATTTGTTGAGGTTTGTATCCTTGGAATTCCTTTGAGAATTTCGATTTTTTATGGCGCTCATTTTAGAATAAAAACTTGAATGAAAATAAGCTCACTCGAGCTGAAACAGGGGGCGGAGCTATCCCTTTTATAGCACGTCTTCGTGTTTAAGGTCCTTTTTTGTTGCAATTCAGTTTAAACGTCCCCAACCGTTTATTTGAGAAAAATACCTTATGGTGGGAGCAATGTATGGGCTATTTCTGAAACTTCTAACCGATGTCTGACCATTAATGGCACATGCATTTCTTTATTCTCTCTAAAATATTCAGTCCTTCGAATAATAAGTAGAATTCCGCCTGGTAAACTCAGTTGGTGGGGCATCAGTCAATGGGAGTCAATCAATCATCACTCAATCACTCAGTGGGGCATCAATAACGGGAGGTCGCGGGTTCAAATCCTGGCCAACCAGAGTGTTACAACTGGAAGGATCTCGGTGATTATGCTCAACACCTTGTCTCAGTTCGTCAATTTCACGTCAAGCCGTCCTGCATCTTATCGTACTACACATGCTACGCTTGCTACACTTGCTACGCTTGCTACACTGGCTGACTTACTACACTTGTTACGCTTGCTACGCATGTAGTAAGGGACGTAAAAGAACCCACATTACTGTTCCCAAAAACTGATCAGAGTAGAAGACGGAGTACAAAGTGTCGTGAACTGTTCTCGCTATGTACATATGTGTTTCCAGCTGATTTTAAGATCCTCCATCAGAATGCCAGCAATGCATTCAGTAAATTTCTATAATGATGATGATGATGATGCTACGTTGTTACACTGGCTGACTTGCTACACTTGCTACACCTGTAGCAAGGGACGTAAAAGAACCCACATTACTGTTCCCAAAAACTGATCAGAGTAGAAGACGGAGTACAAAGTGTCGTGATCTGTTCTCGCTATGTACATGTGTTTTTCGGGCTGATCTCAAGATCCTCCATCAGAATGCCAGCAATGCATTCAGTAAATTTCTATAATGATGACGATGATGATGCTACGTTGTTACACTGGCTGACTTGCTACACTTGCTACGCTTGCTACGCTTGCTACGCTTGCTACACTGGCTGACTTGCTACACTTGCTACACTTGCTACGCTTGCTACACTTGCTACACCTGTAGTAAGGGACGTAAAAGAACCCACATTACTGTTCCCAAAAACTGATCAGAGTAGAAGACGGAGTACAAAGTGTCGTGATCTGTTCTCGCTATGTACATGTGTGTTTCATTCAGTAAATTTCTACAATGATGATGATGATGATGATGATGATGATGATGATTCAACTTACCCTTCTGCGTGCACGCGCCAACTAAGTTGATTATGTTGGGATGCCGTCCAGCTTGTTTCAATATTTTAATCTCACTCAATAGGTCGGCTTTGTCAGATATACTTGTTGTATCTATATGAAGAAAATATTGATAATAATCCAGCTTAAACACCTTACACACATAGGTTATAAATAGTCCTTTTTACAGTTGTGTGCTTGGTGACCTTGCCTTTGAGTGGAAGCGAGGCTGGAGGTGACCTTGCCTTGATACAGACCTTGGAGCTTTTCAGATGTAAATTTAGCTAGTTAGCATGAGAAAGGCATTATTAACATATGAAAGGCAGAAAGGTTTGTATCAAAGCAAGGTCACCTCCAGCCTCGCTTCCACTCAAAGGCAAGTTCACCAAGCACACAACTGTAAAAAGGACTATTACGCAGCAGTCGCGATGATTTTGATCAAGTGTGGTGCTTCATCTTTATATTTTAAATTTACCACTAACCATTGTCTATTTGTCCCAAAAAGAAGCCGCGTTCGTGGTTATTGTTGCTGTTCATTTCAGTCGGCAATAATTCTTAATTCCTAGTTTTAATTTTGAATTCCTATGTTTATATATATTACCTTACCTTTTTTTTCATGTTCGATAACAGCGTTTTATTGCGATTAGAAGGGTGACTGCCACCCACCGATTTTTTTGGGATATTGATTCGCTCTTGCGAAGTTGCTAACCCTTGAAAATCTCAGCTTTGGAATAATTATGTACACGGTTGCCAGTTTACACTTACGTCATATCAAAATTCAGAAGCACTAAAAAACAGATTTTGATTCCAAAATGTTTATGGGATTGTAGAGAGTTTAAAACCACACATCTGGGCCGTATTTTGAAGCGCAAAGGCATTTCGTTGAAGCGTTAGGGAAGCGAATTCCCACATCCAGGTTGTGACCCCCTTCATATACGTTATTCCTAAAAATGTCACTGACCACCCCTCATTTTTAGGACTAACGTATATGAAGGGGGTCACACCCTGGATGTTATCGGCGAACGAGCATTATACATTTTTAGTAAAAATGTATGGAACGGCCATCTTGGCGTACACCACTTCAGGGGTTGTGCCGGCACCGCGGCAGAACGCACTGCGCATGAGTAGAAAACTGAGCATCCGGTGAATTACGCATTTCCGGTGACATACTGTAATCCCATGTAAATGTTGTAGTTAATTTGTTTATCTCAGGTAATTTTTATTTTTCCATTGTTTTTGGGTATGGTAATATATGCTCATGAATTTGAAACAAAGGAAAAACAAAAATTACCTGAAATAAAAAATGAACTACAACATAAACAACATAAAACTCCCGTACCGCGAAGTTTGAAAACAAAAAGTAAGAGTTATAAAACAAAGGTAGAGAAAAAGTTTGTTTCGTTGAAAAGTTTTTTCATCGTTCAAGTTTCAAGCGTTTGCACCAAGGGGTTTGGTGTTTGCACCAACAACGAAATATGAACAAATAATTTTTGCATCGCATTTTTTCACAAAAAACAAGTCTTCACTCCATCTCGAAATGTATTCATGCAAGAACCGATCGTGTACGTACCATAATTTTCTTCGGTTTTGGTCCTTTCATCATTGCATCTAGAAAATCTAGGTCTGTTGGTTCATGCAGAAGTGTTGTTTTATGCTGTTCGCATCGATGTTGACTGGTAGTTTAACGGACCGGAAGTGCTTGAAGTTTACGCATGCGCAAACGTTCTGCCGCGGTGCCGGTTGTGCCTAAATCATACCGTCCAGAAGGACGTCGGACACCTTATTGAGACTTATATAACGTAATGTCGACACTTAAGTGTAAAAAAGAAAATCTAAAATTTGATAAAATCCCCACTCAGGATTGAACCTGTGACCTCAGCTAGGCTTAGGCTTACATAGCCTACCGTACCACTGTACCATCTAGCTTCTCGGGTTGCTTAGTCCTAAATTTAACTATATAAACTGCTACCCCTATTCACACTGCATACATTAAAGTGACGCATATAAGATCAACACGTGTGAATAAATTATCACTTTGGCTCAACTGCAGCTCGGTTCGGTGTGCTCCAGTTCGTGTCGCTCGAATAGTTGGAATCTCCTTGCCTCGTGTTATTTCTTTACTTGGATGGCGAATGTACAATACCCTGGCCCGGTTCGTGGTCGTCTGAGACCTATACAAGTGGATGGATTGCAAGCGGGCGCGGAACAAGCGGCCCAAAATGTTCAAGTGTTCGAGTCTCTCAGTTTTCCAGCGCGAAGGAGGAAAGGGGGAACGATTTTTCCTGCTACGAACACGAATTTTCCAGCAAGCAGAATTGACGACTGGAATTGGCACTGTCCATAAACATGGCTGACCGAAGAGCTGCTAATGTACAGTTCCCGCAACGAGCGCCGGAACAAGTTCAACCGGGACAGAACCCAGCGCAAGCACAAGTTCAGCGACGACAAAATCCCGCGCCACAGGTTCGACAAGGGCAGAATCCAGTGCCACAAGTTCAGCAAGGACAGAACCCCGCGCCACAAGTTCAGCAAGGACAGAACCCTGCGCCACAAGTTCAGCAAGGACGGAACCCTGCGCCACAAGTTCAGCAAGGACAGAACCCTGCGCCACAAGTTCAGCAAGGACAGAACCCTGCGCCACAAGTTCAGCAAGGCCAAAATCCCGCGCCACTGGTTCAGCAAGGCCAAAATCCCGCGCCACAGGTTCAGCAAGGGCAGAATCCCGCACCACAAGGCTAGGGCTTGTCGGCGGAGGAAAAACTTGAGGTGAATTTTCGCTTTAACACGTGTTAGTTCTGAAATTGTTGGCCACGGAAGTAATACTTTTTTGAGAGTGATGCGCGATGGGAAATGTTATTGGCCACGGAGTGGACTCGTAAGAGTTTTTTATTTGCGATAATGGCCATTGCGTAGGCCACAGAATTAGGACTCCTTGTGAGTTTGTTATCGCAAATAATGGTCATGTTTTATATTGACCACGGCACTCCTGAGATATGTGAAATGTATTGGCCGCGGAGTTGACTCGTAAGAGTCTATTGTTTGCGATAATGGCCATTGCGTCGGCCACGGAGTAAGAACTCCTTGTGAGTTTGTTATTGCAAATAAGGGTCATATTTTCGGCTGACTACGGAACCCCTTGAGATATGTGAAATGGTATTGGCCACGGGGGTGAAACTTGTAAGAGTGTATTATATACAAATGTGAAATGTTATTGGCCACGGAACAAGAGTTTGTTTACGCAGATGTGATATGTTATTGGCCACGGAGTGAAACGCGCAAGAGTTTGTTTATGCAGATGTGATATGTTATTGGCCACGAAGTGAAACGCGCAAGAGTTTGTTTATGCAGATGTGATATGTTATTGGCCACGAAGTGAAACGCGCAAGAGTTTGTTTATGCAGATGTGATATGTTATTGGCCACGAAGTGAAACGCGCAAGAGTCTGTTTATGCAGATGTGATATGTTATTGGCCACGAAGTGAAACGCGCAAGAATTGTTTATGCAGATGTGATATGTTATTGGCCACGAAGTGTAATGCGCAAGAGCTTGTTTATGCAGATGTGATATGTTATTGGCCACGAAGTGAAACTCGTAAGAGATTGTTATATGCAAATGTGAAATGTTATTGGCCACGGAAGTGAGACTCGTAATTGTTTGTTATGTTCTGGAAGATGTGAATATTATTGGCCACGGATTGAAACTCGTCAGAATTTGCTATGATTTTTTAAATGTGAATATTATTGGTGATAAAGACCATGAGAAGATATAGGTGGTTTTCATGTTACGTCATCGCCGCCATGCTGGTGGACATAAATAATAGTTCTCTCATTAGCTCCTTTTGTTCGTCCACCAGCATTTGTTCGTTTCACTATTGTTGTCTATGTCTCTAGAGATTGGTTGCAAACCACCTATTGGGTATTATGGCAAAAGTTGAGAAGAGCAACAGGAGTCAGCCGCAACCAATGCCACTGTCACATGCGAGGAGGTCAAATGCCCCATATGTTCGCTGCTATAGTTGTGGGAAGCTTGGGCATATCGCTGTCAATTGTTTCAAAAGAAGGAGGGAACAGCGCGGACGCCCGTCTGAACCTGCTTCCCGATCTAGGAACATTAACAATAACAAGTGAACATGTGTTATATCTAAGATCGCAAAGAACAGAACTTGTTTACTATTGCGTCAGAAATTGCTGACTATGTAATGCTGTATTTCGATAAATACTGTATAATGTGGCAATGAATCGCTATTCTACGTTCATTCACCCTTGCCTCTCGTTTTAGGAATTTTCTTCTTCCTTTTCCTCTAGTAGAGAAGTGGCAGTTGTGAAAAAGAGTATCTAAACACACTCCCCCAGTCTATTGCTGGGTCATGACTGTCACCCCTCTGCTAACCTCAGTTCCCTTTCTTATTATTCCTTTGTTTTCATACCTAGATCACCACAAGTCTCCCTTGGGAATGGGAGTTTGACCCACAGTTCGATGAAAAAGTTGCACAATATGCAAAGATGCCGCAAAAGCCAATCACGTAGGTGGATTGGATGGGAACGTCACTGGGGGTTAGCTCAGGGGTGACAGTCCGGGAACTTTCAGAACAATACATACACAGAGTGATAAATGGAGAAGAATTAGCGGACCCAGCAAAATTATTATTTAGAGATCCAAACGCCTTTCGCGCAGGTGAACTCCACAAACACTACGGTGCGGACCTGGCTGAGATCATGGATCACGTGGGATGGTCAAGGCGCCACACGGCGTTGTACTACATGCAACTAGCGAAAGTCTTAAATCCAGCAGGGGCTTCGGCAAGGCTTGCCTCGAGTGTTGGCTCCGAGCCATCTGCCTCCTGGCAAGACATTAATGAGCTAAAACGTTTTGTGTGTGCCTTCCCCGCAACCAATCAGGGGAAAGGAACCTACGCAGAAGAGTGCCTGTGAGGTACGATGAAAATCTACCTCCCAGAGTTAGGGTATTGGATCGGGGTTTAGTTTTGGGGAGTTATGATTTGGTTCAGGAAGAGGGATGCCCTCTTTCGACGGTCCAACGTTGGTCTCCTTAGGTGGCTGTTTAGTATTGGGGAGGAGCCCATCGTTGACCGGGTAGATAGAAACAGACTTAGTGACATTAAGTAACAGGAGCCAAATTTATCCCCAATCTTATTGCGGTACGACAATGGATGCGGTGTTGGATAGTTTACTATTCACACTGCATACATTAAAGTGACGCATATAAGATCAACACGTGTGAATAAATTATCACTTTGGCTCAACTGCAGCACGGGGAGGGATTGTGCGGGTACGGGGCGACGAGGTGCTTACGGGCAAGCCCTGGGAACTAATGCTAGACTAGTTATCTTTCCCTCCCTCCCACCCTTACTTTTTTCCCACACTGTGACCGTTGTCGCGTCGCCAAATTTATCCCCAATCTTATTGCGGTACGACAATGGATGCGGTGTTGGATAGTTTACTAACCTCAACTGAAAGCTAACCAGTTACTCCGTTATATAAGTCTCAATAAGGTGTCCGACGTCCTTCTGGACGGTATGATTTGGGCTTGACCCACTTCAGGCGGCAAAAACGTCAAAGTGTTAATTACACCAAAACTTTCATCACAAAAGATTGGATTCACTGTAAGTTCCATTAAATCGGTTTATATCTATAATGCAAAAATGGTTCAATTTTGTCTGTTTTCACGGCTTATCTGAATAGGCGACGAACTGCGTGACAAAATTCAAACCTTAGCAACTCGAAAGCAAAACATCGTTAAAAACTGAAACTTTTGTGAAAGATGGTATCACTGATATCCATATATCATGTTACATCACAAAAGATTGGATTCACTGTAAGTTCCATTAAATCGACTTATATCTATAATGCAAAAATGGTTCAATTTTGTCTGTTTTCACGGCTTATCTGAATAGGCGACGAACTGCGTGACAAAATTCAAACCTTAGCAACTCGAAAGCAAAACATCGTTAAAAACTGAAACTTTTGTGAAAGATGGTATCACTGATATCCATATATCATGTTATATCACAAAAGATTGGATTCACTGTAAGTTCCATTAAATCGACTTATATCTATAATGCAAAAATGGTTCAATTTTGTCTGTTTTCACGGCTTATGTGAAAAAGCGTGACGAACTGCGTGACAAAATTCAAACCTTTAATTACAACTCGAAAGCAAAACATCGTTAAAAACTGAAACTTTTGTGAAAGATGGTATCACAGGTATTCATACATCATGTTAGAGACAGATTTGTAGGACGTGTAGCTTACATTTTTGGATTTTTTTTTTTCAAATGCAAACCATAGTTTTTTCAGACGATTTTATCGAAATCTATTGTTGCTTATTTTTGGTCTTTAAAATATAAGATAACGCGAGTGCAGTATTTATTCATACCTTTCAATTGCTTCACCGCTACATCAAAGATCGTATTATCTTGTCCGCGATAGCGTCCTTTTTTAACAACTCCAAACTCCCCTCTTCCGAGTACTTCTTCGAGCACCTCCAGTCTTTCCAGGTCAATTTCCCAGCTTTCCTCGTTCTCCTTTGATGAAAAAGTACTCTTCCAAGTAGATTGTTGGTCGTTTCTAAATTAATCAACGGTTAAGTTAATTACATTTGCATAATTACATTTTCTCTCGAACAGTCCCAATTCTCTATTTTCGAATTACCCATAATACACTTTGTTTGCCCCCCAAATTTTCCATAAACTATTGTTTTGAAATGCTCATGGGAGGACTGCATATTCCCAAGAGCATTTCAAAACAATAGTTTATGCACAATTTGGGGGGGGGGGGGGGGGGGGGAGGGGGGGGGGGGAGGGGGGGGCAAACAAAGTGTATTATGGGCAATTCGAAAATAGAGAATAAGGGAAATGGTCAAAGCTATTGTACTCGTACAGGATTCACTGTTAAACAAAAACAGATAAAGGTACCCTTGTGTACCCCCAGCCCATCCTCCATCTTAAAAAATGATATCTGCTTGGTTGTATAGTCCCAATCAGGCTATAAGGGGTATAAAAATCGAGGAAAAGATTCAAACCTCCTGTGCCGTTCTACCAACAATGCGCGCTTTATGCAAACCGGAGTAATACATTTTGTCCAAAGGGCTCATCGCATAGCTGGTGCCGTGTATAGCCCCCAACCCCGACACAAGATGGGTCTGCTTTGTGTACTTGTTATGACCACTTCCCTAATGCTTGATTGTGTTTTTCCCAGGGATTAATAAAATCAAATGATTTAAACAATGTTCTTGCAAAAAACCGAAATTTATCTAGTGTTTACTCGGTGGCTTTCGGATGGAAAAACGTCCGGCACGGTCGCGACATAACTTGTACCGATTAACGAGGCAAGAAAAAAATCAATACCTCTTGGTTAAGTGCCGATCAAATTGCGGAACTACTATTTGGATTACTAATTAATATTTGATATAATACGAGAGAGAATTTGTCAGTGGTAATAGCTTCACCACGGCTTTAACTCCCAAGAGCGCCAAACATCAAAATTCAAGAAAAATCCCAAATTGCATTGTGTAAAATATTGCAAAAAGAATGGTACCATGCAAAAGTACTGCCAACGAGATTTCATTTGAATGGTCACACTATAGGATTTCGTTGACAGACTCAAAAGTTAAAACTACACTACATTTCTCCATAATTGACTCTTGAAGGGTTAAACAGGGTGTGCTAATTGTACCTTTTGCCATCCAAGACGTCATGTTCTACAAAAATGCTTTCTCTGCTTTCCGTGCTAACATAACCACTGTCCTGACTACCGGACTTCTGCAGTATGGGGCCCTGGCTTCTTGACTGTAACATACAAGAACAAACCAGTTGCTGTTCTGTGTTATCTTTCCTCCTTGGCTTCGGTGGTCTTTTAGGACGCACGTCCTCGTCGGGTATTGGAGGTAACTCTCTTGATTTTTGAAGCGTTCGTTTTGATAAGTCAACACCTGACATAGGACGGATTTATAAGATGTGCGGCATTGATATAGAGCCCCTTATAATGTTTAAATGGCGATACTATATTTTAAATAGCTGGAGAAATCTGGCTACTACGACTGTTACTAATCCAGTTGATGATTTAAAATTTCTGTTCCTCCTTTCTTACTTTTTGCCGACTGCAGTTTACAGTGTGCGACTACTGTAGCCGGGTTACATAGGCCTATGACCTTGACGTGGTGGAGTAACTTGAGTGTTTCTGGGAACCCTGGAGATATGTCGCCGGGCCGGAGTTTTAATTCCCCAGGAAGGTTTAGATCGGACAAAACATAATCTCTCTGGTCGTCCAGGTTGGGGTTTGGGCGGTGGGCCCACCCACCATTATTAAAAAAAAATAACTACCGAAACGTCGAGTTCTATACAACACGTGGCGCTCAAGGGACCCGTGAGTAATGGATGTACTTTGTCTGTGTAGCAAATTACAAGATCGTACTGTAATACGGTTTTATTATAGATTTGTCACTTTAAGAAAGTTTATTTTGAGCATATTTCATCCCGATCCGAGTTTGTTAAAAAAGAAACACAGATGAAGTAGGTACCTGGCAACAGGTCTGTTCCTGGAACAACTTCGTTTTTGACGTCCAACGGCTGTAGTTTGTCTTGCTCTTGAGCCGGTGTGAATGGAGTAGGGTTGTCAATTGTATCATAAGTGTTTTCCGTTCTATCTTGTGAAAACATGGCCTCGGATGGCGTCGATTCAGCTTCCACAGAAACGGTTAGCTCTACAGAATCTGTAGAGAGAATGGCGGCCATCTGTATCCTCTCTACGTCACGTGTCTAGAGACAAGAAAAACAAAGCAGATATTAAGCACCACAAATCGGTATATTTTCTGGGGGAAGACTCCCCTGTTAAAATGACGGGGGTGATCGGAGGTTTTTGGAAAAAAGTCCTAAAAGGTTCCTTTTGTGGGCGTGGCTCAGATTCATTTTCCTGAAAACAAGTCGTGTCATATTATGTCATTTTTCGGCTCAATACCCTAAACGATACCATTATAATTGCAGTGGTGGTCGTTTAGGATTTTAGCACCCTAAGTGCTGCCAATTTACAAATTTTTTCCTTAAAATGTACAAGCACCACCCTCATTTTTATATAGGAGAATTGCCTTAAAATCACACAAACGAGGGAGAAAAGGAAAAGAGCGGGGGAGAAAACAAGACCCGTCAATACTCTCAGACACATAAACAGAGCAGTATGGTAGATATACATTGTTTATATTGCGATGGCGTACCTCATTAAGACATCTTGATCTATGATACCAGAGCAGTCCTATGATTCCGCAAATAGCCATGATTGTAACTAAAACAACGCAAGGTACAACAATGACAGTAATGTTGGAGCTTGAAGCTTTCAATGCTATTGATGACTTGGCGGACCTGATTCTGCTTGGTGCTGACAGAAATAACATAATTTAACGGGTCTTTGTAACTTGTTTTCTTTTAAAGTTTTTTGGACAACTATTGTAAAACAATTGCATATAAGAGTATATTTTAACTAAAATGGCCATCAACATTTCTGGAGAAGAAAGCACTTTTAAGTACGTTAGGTTAAATATTAGCATTTTGTTTGACTTTGTGAAAGTGTAAGGGCAACTACAATTATACTTAAGAGCATAAAAGGTGACTGGGGGTCTAATGGCCGGGTTGCATTGTGGACAACCTCGATCGTTTATGGCCAGTTAATTTGTGTTGTCATCTCCTTTTGAATGAGTTCACATTGATAGGCGCTTCTTTCCAGTCAAATAATTTGTGTGAGTACCAGCACTGTGATGCAAAACCATAAAAGATAGATGGTAACGTGCGTTTTCCATTCAGGGAATTAGTTACACTCCTTGTCTGTAGTCTCACCTACAATCCCTGGACTCAAGAATGCCGTCCTTGACGTTTTAACACCAGCATTGTTTCTCGCGACACAGTGATATTTGCCATAGTCCTCATTCGCCACTCCTGTTATTATTAGCTGACTGTGCCCCTTTTCAAAGTCTGGTACAGCCTTGGCTCTTGGGTTGTCTTTCAGGAAATCAGTATCGTTGTATTTTATCCAAGTTATTGTTGGCTTAGGATTTCCAATCGCAGTGCAGTTAAATGTTACGTTGGATCCAATATTAGCGCTGTGGTTGAATGGATCTTCCACAATCTGCAGCGTTTGGATGTCTACATACATTTGGAGGTCAAAATAAGTACCGTAAATGTATAAGCGGCAATTTAAAAAAAAAAACATTTTACTTTGTGGTTGTAGTTTATGCCAGATAGAAGCATTTGGATAGGGTTCATTGTTTTAAAGTTTTATCCCAACAATATTCGCTTGATTTTTTAAGTAATGCTCCACACAAGAACTAATTATATAGTAAACTTCATTGTTTGGCGGCATTGGCTCTTTCCCACATAGAATATCTTTGGTTTCAAGAATAGAGGAAAAACTGATCGTTCATAATTATATTTCATTATAAAAATAAAGAAAATCCATTTGCATCAAATAAATTTTAGGAAATGTTCGTGCTTAACCAATCAGAATAGCAGAAGACAATAGCTAATAATTTTGCTTATTTGATGAAGTTCTCCAAATACAATATCTTATAAAACTTGCACGTTGTGTGATTGGGTCTCAAATTACTTGAAACCTTAAAAAAAATTAGACAAAATGCACCTTGAACCTTAACTTTTTAGCAGTTTTTGAGTCTAGGCCAATAAGATCACTAGTGTTAACAATGGAAAAAGTTGACATTCTATCGTGCATTGCCGTTCAGCGCTATCCTTCTTATGCGGATCATTACTTAATTACAAATCCGTACTTCATAAAACTAAACTGTGCCTCTAACGTCCTTGTAAATGCAAATCCACATGGCCATTCGTTTCTGAATCAAGTGACACATCGCCCAGAATGCCATTGTCTTCCGCGACATGTACTTACGGTGCCCAGTTTATTGATGAGCGGCATAATAATTTGCATATACAGAACTAGTCGGCTGTAATTGGTCAACAGATTAAGCTTTGGGAATACTCTAGTCTCTTGGCATTTCGACTGCTGTCAATCAAACGGTTTGATGCGTGAAGTAAATCCCAAGGTATTTTAAAGTTAACAATATTTCTCTAATTAAAGGCGGGCCGCTCTGTTTGCAAAGCGTTTTGTCAACAAATTCGTGTGCAGCAAGATTGTTTTGAATCGTTAGATTCGCAATGGTTAGAGCGCAATGGCAAAAACATTTTTCGCAGAACAGGGTTTTCAGTTAAAAGCGTCGCCAAATAGCGAGCGTGAATCGCGGATCACTCGCTTGTACGTTGCGCTTTTTTACTCGCGCTCTTTACAAAGCGTTTTGCAGTCCAGATCTCGGACGCGCTATTTTACTCGATGGTTTAACGTAGTTCAGACCTAGAGTACATTAACTGAGGTTTTAAAAAAATAATATAGGCCTTTCTATTTGCCGGACAACGAGAAAAATGAAATAAATGATGGCTTCTCTTTGAAATCCTAACTTGAACAAGCAAAAAGCAAGCGCCCGCCTCTCACGCCTGACGGAGCATTGTTTGTGTTGAGATACTTATTCAAATTTGGATCAAAACATATAAAAAGCTAAGTATAATTTCAATCATTCAGTTGTTAAAACTACCTTTGAACAACATGTCAAAGCGTGCGAGACATCACCCCTGCTTTTACGCATCATTGTTGAATGATGTTTGCGATCGTGGGTTTAGTTCCAAATACCGACCCAAGCAAAACCCGTTGTTATCGGTGTTTATGAAGTTGAGCGCATAGTCGCAAAACGAAATCGAGGAGGCAACGTTAAGTATTTCATTCAGTGGCAGAATTACTCTCCAGCAGAAAACACGTGGGAGCCGGCCGAACACCTGCCAGAAGAACTCATCGCCGCCTTAGACTAGGAGCGTATCTGTGGATCCAGTTCGCGCCGATGAATGCAGAGAAAGACTAGCTCTTCTATTCGAGAACTTATTTAAGTTTCGCGGGTTCAGTTATCTTAGGGCCTGTTTACATGAGGGAGGGTGTCCCTACTTAGTAGGGTTTCCCTACCTAATAGAGTTTCCCTTCTCCTTTGTATTACACGGTTTCTTTTACATGCCTGGTAGGGCGCCCCTAGGGGTAGGGTTTCCCTACCTCTTGGGTAGGGAAACCCTACCTAGTAGGGCCAGGTTTTGTTCAGAAAAACCCATGTGAAAGGTCAAGATAGGGTTGTCCCTAGGGGTTAGGGTTATGTTTGTGTGTTCTCGTGTTACTGTCGCGCAAGCGCGTGACAATTTATAATCGAGCATGGCTTCTCGTGGGTATAAACCAGGCGAGTTTTTTTTTTTTTGTCAGTTTTTTTTTTATCAGATCGTCGCCATATTCTCCCTCGACAAACTTGTCTCCTTCGCACGTGCCACAAGCGAGCTACAGCAATATCGTATTGATTTGCTGCTTGTAGGCCAATTCTCTGCAGCCGACGTCTTTCACGGATTAAATAAGTAAACATTAAACCACATAACTGGAAAGCTGCCGCTAGACACGCCAAAGAAAGGACGATCGCATTTACCGCTACGTGTCTTCCCGCCATCTTGCTTAGCAACCACCCCCTTGAGTTAGCCCTCCCAGCTGGGGATAACATTTCTCATGTGAACTGGCGCTGACTTCTGACCCTACTAGGTAGGGTGCCCCTACACTGTTGAAAACAATGCATGTGAAACGGAGCTTTCTTCAACCCTACCAGGTAGAGTATCCCTACCTAGTAGGGGCACCCTTCTTTCATGTAAACAGGCCCTTAGATTGACAATAAAGTTCGCATAAAGTGATGTGTTCGTTGAAGTGTTTACCATGACCGTCGCGCAAAATTTTATGGGCCGGTTATTTAAAGCCTGGTTTCCATATAATCGCAACGATCGCAGTGATCGTTACGATCGACGATCGCTGCGATTCTTGCGACCTTTGCGATCATATGGAAACCAAATATTTTACTCCTGCTATTACTAGCTGGCTGTGACCCTTTTGGAGATTTGTGACGACTTTTGCCTTTGAGTTGGATTGTAAAATATTTGTGTCATTGTCCTTTGTCCAAATTATTGTTGGCTTAGGATAACCACTTGCTGTGCAGTAAAATGTTGCGTTGGACCCAATACCTGCACTGTGATTCATTGGCACGTGAACAATCTTTGGTGTCTGGATGTCTAAATGAAAACCAAAAAAAAATATGTCCAACTTTTCAGAGCCTAATCTGGGCTACAATATGCCAACGGTGTTACTTAATTATTTCTAATTAGTTTTATTCTCAGTTCCAAACGTTTGGAAGGCGTTTTTGAAGCTTTGTATGTAGTTTTTAGATCGAGTCATCAGAGCATAAAAGTGCCAATATCTCACCCCCAAAATTGCGTTGCATCTGTTTTAATTTTGCAAGCAGGCATTTTTTGTCATGCTCTTTCTGAATATCTCATCAAAACCCTTAATTTCACAAATAAATAACGGACATTTATAAAATAAATAAAATAACGGACATTTATATAGTGTACTTTCTATGTGATACTCAAAACACTGTTCGGGGGACTTTGCCAGACTCACCCAATGCAGTTTACAGTTAATTTTGAATGTGACACAGGCGCCCCAGACCACAGACACCCCAGACCACAGACACCGGGGACTATGTCACCTACTCTTTGCGAAGAGTACTATGGGATCTTTACCGTCCCCTACAAGAAGGACAACGGACAAATGTAGGAAACAAGGCCGTCACCGCCCAAATTTAAGGTTTTGTGACGTCACACTTTGGTACTCTGATTTAAAGCAAAGAGCATTATAAAAAGAACTGCTGCTCGGGTACTGCTGAAGACCGTTTCATTCTATTTTATTAGGCAATCTGCGAGTTTGTATCCATGGACCCCTGTGAGTGTTGGAACCACATTACACTCCTCAAAGTTCGTCTCATAAGGCTGGTTCTCATTTAATCGTCCCGGTCGTCCGAGTCGTTTCAAAAGTTTTTTGCAAACGACTCAGACGATCGGGACGACTCAAGCGATTTGGGTTCTCATATGATCGTCCCGGTCGTCTCGAACGTCAATAGCGCAGTCGTAAACTGTGTCCGACAACATGTTTTGGGCAATAATACTGCATTCTGGGGTAGATTTGGGGTCGCTTCGATCGCCTCAGTCGTCCCGGTCGCATGAGAGTAGTTCTCATATGATCGTCCCCGATTATTCACGATCGTCCCAGTCGTCCGGATAGAACACAGTTCTATCCAAGCGACCATCTATTCCAGTCGACCGGGTCGTTTGCGATCGTCCCGGGTCGTCTCAGAAGTGTTCTCATATAATCGTCCCGGTCGTCCGTGCACTTTTTGAAACGACTCGGACCACCGGGATGACCGGCCGGGGACGATTATATGAGAACCAGCCTATACGGTGAAGGGTATGAAAGGGGGGGAGAGTTAAAGAACAAGACATTTATTTTAGTTCTAATGTTACAAGTCTGTACATTGCAGTTTTTCACTAAATCTGTAGTAATGTTTATTATAGCTTAGTTTTGATAAAAAAAAAAAACACCCATCCCGGTAGTCCCATAACCGTATGAATTAAATTATTGTTGACTCTGTTGAGAAATCCCAAAGTGTGACCATTAATCAAATGCCTAAACTTTAGCTGTACTTTCCTGTGGTGCTTGTTATTGCTAGATACTTTCTGAAATATAGTTCTAGAATGTTTTGTGTTTGGATACTTTTCGCTTTGAAAGGCCGTTTAACACATAACATAGACTTTGTCTACAAGTAACAGTGCTATTAAAGTAAAAGTGTCACGGGGATTTGATGTCATTTAAAAAAAAAAATAAATAAATAAAAAAATAAAAATGTACCTAAACTGTCGATGAGTGTCTTTAGTCGTAGATGGAATGCCGGTCTGAATCAGTGATTGCAACTTGAAAAAAGTTAGTCTGGTTCCCACATTTTCGTCTCCAAAACTGGCGGAGACCATGATTTACTCCTCTTTCAAGAATTGGTTGTTTTCGTTCTCTTGGTTTTTCAGTATTTGGTAAACCAAGTAAAGGTATTGCATGGTGTTGAGCCCCGAGATCAAAATCCCCTTGACACTTCCCCTTTAAGTGCTTGATGTCTGCAAAGTGTTTAATTCTTATCGGTAAATTTGTCAGTGTCCACGTACTGATGCAGCACTGCACATTCTATTTCTTAGAACTGAATTATATAACCATGCAAACATTTTGCTTACCAATAGGAAGATTAATTTCAATTCGTTTCCTGGTACACAATGAATCCACAGTGCTTGCTTTGCAAGTGTAATTGCCAATTGTTTCTTCATTAAGTGTATCAAACACCAATGTGCAGCTCATGACAGTATCTGGTTTTGGCCCTGCCCGGCATTTATGCGCTGGTTTTTCTTTTGGATCCCACCATATTATACTGTGTGGTCTGAAGTCAGGATTCGATGCATACAATACGTTGTCAGTTACCCGTGCAGTGCAAGTCAAATTAAGGGGTCTGGAAACTCTCAATGAGTTTACAGGCTGCGACGTAGAAATTTCAACAATAGGATCACCTAGGAAGAGAAAAGATATGTTTCATCTTATCTTCGAAAATATATGAGAAAATTAAAACAACAGTAATAACGGCATGATTTGGGCCTTGAATTTTCTGGATTTTGAATAATGCCAGCTGATACATCGTGTTTTCATTATTATTGCCTGGAGTTTGCTTTATTATCTTGAAAGAGACAGAAAAATCGGCTAAAAGAGTGAAAATTCCACAAGAATGAATATTAATTTATAGAAACTGCGCAGTACAAATTTGATTTTATAATCAGAATGTCACGAAATCACACTTCCATCCTTGCAATCCTGCACTTTATCTCTAAACGACTCCTTCTGTTCTGATTTATAGAATAATTTTATCCAATTAAGTGGCATTTGGCGATATAACATGGAAATAAGGTAAGCGAAATGTTCTTTATTTCGGCGGGACAATGTCTCGGCCTTTCATCAATTACAGATAAACGCACCGTTCAAAGTTTGAGGGACAAAATGGCAGATCTGGCCTGTGATGGAGGGAATCATGAATAAAGCACAGTTGAAAAGTAGAAGTAGTTCCTCAGTATGAAGCCAAGAGATTCCGGTCATCCTGAACCATCGAATATTCTGCTTCTGACACTCTGAAAATGTCCAGAATAGAAAAATCACTGAAAACATTGTTGAATTCAGTTTAAAATTGGTTGAAACAATACAATGTATATTATACAATTTTTATACCCAGGTTGAAGCATGTAATACTAATGTCATGATGGAGGGAGCTTGCAGTGCCTCGGTGTACTAACCGGTTTTAAGTCAATAAGCTAGACCTTTGTGCTTATAAATTCCCCGTGATTGTTTTTACGGTTTGCTCAGTGGTTTAAAACTTAAGGAGAATACTGATAGTTTCATAATCAATATAAAGTTTCAGTAGAAACTGAAAAACATGGGTACCTGTTTTCTCTCTATTATTTTAACTAAAACAGCCATCAACAGTATCGAAGCAAGAAGCACTTTTTGAATAGGCTTTGTCATATATTGGCATGTTGTGTGACTCGAAATTACCATTATTTGACGTTGTGTCAATGTGCACTAAATGTATACTCAAATTTGACTCCTACTTTGAACCTCGAATAAGCAAGAAGAGCGAAAAGATGATGGAAATAGGTAACAAATAATGAATTACTGTTTAAAAGCATATGAGGGAACGGTTTCTTGTACAAAGAGGGTTTTATACTGTGATAGATGGCTGCTCGGTGGGTGACCCGAAAAAACTGACCCTCGGTCCGTGGACCCCCTATACGGACCGGGTCCACGGACTGCTTACGGACCGGTCCACGGACCACCCCTACGGACCCCCTCTACGGACCACCCCCCAAAAAGACATAACAATATTATTATAAATAAGCTGAAAGTGTTGACTTACCGGTTGTTAGGATAGTACACTCGTGTCGGCGACCGTTATGCTTCGTAGATTTAACTAGATTTAACAGACTATTCGAGGTCAAACTTGGGCGCAAATTCATTACACATTGCCATTTCCTTCGCTGTGGCAATGTATGGAGGAAGACCGGAGTGCATTGAAAATGACCGATAACTATTTTCTATTTGTGATTTCTTTCCCTCCGCCATTTTTTTCGGCCCAATCTCTCGCGGGTTTATGAACTCGTCTCACAAATTAGAGTACCGAATTGGTCAGCGGAATTACAAATAACACTTTAGGTAATCACCTCCCTTTCCTGCACATTATTTTTGTGTTTAAAACAAATGTATTATGTGATGAGGAAAAGTGAATCCCATACGCATGTTATTTTATTTGAAGTGTCCGTAGATGCCACTTCATACTCTTTAGTTATTTGTAATTGTTCTGATAAAATTCTTTATGCCCCATTGCCTATTTTTCGTTCGTTGCCTTGGTTGCGCTCTGTTTTCTGGGAAGAGAGATGACATTACACCTTTTGGCATATTTTGGCCACACACATGGCCGTTTATTGTAAGCAATAATTATGACAAAATGACAGAACAATAACTCTAAATGAAACTGTTCCCAGCAAAGGTGAGGGGATACCCACGCATGCACATGTAATGTAAATTAGAAGGGAAACTGGGGGGGGGGGGGGGGGGGGGGGGGGTGGGGGGGGGGGGGGGGGGGTGGGAAATCAAGAAATTCCCTTGAATGATGGACGTAGCTCAGTACTCAGTTGGATGTTCTAGGCCAAAGAGGACCAAATGAACCTGATCCGCGCCTTAATACCCTACCTTACCGCCTTACTGACTTTAAACTCAGAAAACATCTGGTTGAATCGTTAGTTTTATCTAAAATAGATTATTGTGACACTGTTTTCTATCCACTCCCTGATTTTCTGTTGAAGAGACTTCAGCGCTTACAATTTGCTGCTGGCAGTTACGTCACTGGACGCTATATTAGAGACATAAATGACATTTTAAAATTAAATTGGCTTCCTATGAAGGAAAGAAGAGATTTACACATACTTAAACTTGTTTTCAAGGCCTTGCATTTTGAATCATGGCCATCTTATCTTAAAATTAACGAGGTTTTTCAGACACGTCTGCTACGTTCTAATATTGCAAAACAATTAGAAATTCCACTGGAAAAAGGGAGCTTTCAAGATAGTGCTGCTAAACTTTTTAATAGCCTTCCTGTTTATATCAGAAATAGTGAGGATTTTAATTATTTTTGTAAAGAGGTAAACTCGTATCTTAGAAATCGTATCAGTAATTAATTAGTTGTACCAGAAGCTCATAACAGAGAAGCGATTAACTCGTTTCCGATGCTGGGGATTTTTAGAAAACGCGGGGAGCCAATCAGAATTTACTTCCTAATATGGAGTTCTAAAAGAAGCCTACTTCCACGCGAAACGCGCGCTCCTACAACACTTGCAGGAAAAGCTTGTATCTTGTTTCATACAAGCTACTACAAAGGTCAATAATTGCACTTTGCAGTTCTGAGACTCGACCAAAATGTCAACTTTATACTATTCAAACGGCCATTGACTTCCTTTGGAGAAAAGAAGGCCGATTATGCCGAACTGGAGGAAGCGGAGAAAAGGAGAAATTGTATCAACCGTGGAAAAACTTTACCGGCAGAGCGAAAAAATTCCCATTTAGATTGCTTGCCGTCTCAGGTTTAACTTAATACTCCACAGCGATTTGTGTCAACAGCAACATACCAGCAATCAAAATCAGTTAATGAATAAAATACGGTGAAATGATAAAAACACAGAGTTCAAAACTTTAGGACACCTGCATCAAAGAAAGATGAAAATGAAATAAAGATGCACACAACATGTAGGTTTCTCCAAATCACTTTTATTTAAAAACAAAGACAAATAGACTCAAATACAATGTAGTTGAATGAATAAATACAGATCTTCAACAGCCAGTTTATCACAGTGAAAATTACTCATAACAAATCGTAACTCGAAACAGCTCATGATAGCTTCTGCTTGAAAACAAGCTTAATAATACGAAAACTTCGAAAATCCTCAAGACAACCGCAATTTAGTTTTGTCGAGATGATGAAAACGTACTCCGTGAGTTTAGAACCTAAGCGATGCCACATTTACAAAACAAAAAATTAATGCAACTCAGTTTTAAAAATAGTACGTTAAATTATTTCTCAAGATACAAATGATCAGAACTTTCTCGTACGAAATCATAAATTCGGAGAGCTAAATAAACATGTTTGAAACGTACTGATTTGGTGTGCTCATTTCCTCTCAAAAATCGCTTTGAAAAACAATTATAGTATGTACAAAGAAAAACCATGGTACATGTAAGGATGGGTTGACAAAGTCGGTGAAAGTTTTAAAAAGTGTTGGCTGTTTAAAATACAGCGAACTGAATATTTAACTTATAAACACCGCGCCGCCGTTCATATTTCAAAATCTATACAACAAATTTTATTCCAACCGATTTGGGAAGAAAAACCCTAAGCTCAAGTCAGACACGAATTATTGTATGTTTGAGCCGAAATTATAAGCGAAAAGGAGAGTAAAAACACTTTTGTTTTCAAAATAAAACAGAAAAACACATGGCATGCGTATACTGAATCGTGAGAATTTGCTTCGCTTCTTCCGTACGCTTCAATCTCTTTGTGAAATTAAAAACAATTCATATTTTCTTACTACCATAAAAACCTGACTTAAACAATCTTTCTAATTTAAAACTACATTTGAATAAGTAAAATACATTACCATATTGCACATGAAATTCTTTAAAGAGCCATTTTTGTGGTGATTTGGTAGAGATGAAACAAGGCTTGAAAAAACTTGAGTTGTCCAGATTTCGCGGTGTTGAGCTTTTTTTCGTTCCTTACTCCGTCGTCATCTTCTTGGAACTACTAAAATATTCAATACTTTTTCCTCCTCATTTTTGAACCTCAAAATGTGATTTGGTAGCGACGAAAATAGCCGTGAAAGTAAGCTGTCCATATTTCGCGAAGCGCTTGTAGTTTCCTCGATGTTTTCTTGCCGATTTGAGCGGCCGCGCGTACGCGCGTGGATCTAAAAACTTCCTTCCATATAAGGGCAAAAATTCAATCCGCGATTCTGATTGGTCGGTTGGGAATTCTAATAATCCCCAGCATAGTTCTGAACATATAGGGGGAAGTTGCACGCTTCTACGTGATAAGCTTCTGGTTGTACATATTAAATTAGTTGTACATAATTTAAAATTTTTTTTATACTAGATTTTATCTTGTTTTTATACTAAATTGTATTGTTTTTTTATGTATTATTTAATATTTTAAATATTATTGTAGTTTATACCAGATGAAGAGGCACCTTTGTGAAAACGCTGATATTAAACCATTATTATTATTATTATTATTATTATATTAATATAGTGTGACTAGTAAGGGTAACTCCTTACGACCACCTGACCGGAAGCCGCAGAACAGATTTACTGCTACAGTGCATAAAATCATTTATTTGTTAAATATATATCCTTTGTTTAGTTTCAGGGGGTGGGTGTGTGTGTGTGTGTGTGTGTGTGTGTGTGTGTGTGTGTGTGTGTGTGTGTGGGGGGGGGGGGGGGGGGGGCTGGTGATAGGTGCGGTGGGGGAAGCACTTTCAAAATATCTTGCACTACTATTTGAGAAGAACAGACATGCACCATCTTCCCTCTCCTCTAACAAAGGTACTTCACTTCGCATACAGGATAAAGCAGAAAATATAAACTCTATGTAAAACACAACTTCTAACTGATATAAAGCAGTCATTCTTTTCAATGATATTTTTGTGACAATGATCTTTTTGTTAGCTTTGAAAATATGGCCCAAACAACAAAAGAATAAAAGTTAGAGAGCGAGGTGTTGTGAAGCCTGGGACGAGTTCATAAACCCGCGAGAGATTGGGCCGAAAAAAATGGCGGAGGGAAAAAAAAGCACAAATAGAAAATTATCGGTCATTTTCAAGGCACTCCGGTCTGCAGAAATATTTTTTGGGACCACTTTTAGGCCCAAACTAGGATCCAAGCTCCAAGCTGAGTGCGAAACTTTAGCGGTTAGGTTTAGATTGGGGTTTTGGTAAGCTATATATCTAACTGGATTTTTGAAAACCATGTCTAAACTCCACAATATAAAAACTAAAGACTGCTGCTAGTCTTTTTCTCTCGCTGTCGCTCGACATAGTTGGGAACGGTTACCAAGCTAGATCTAAAAGTGGTCCCAAAAAAAATTTCTGCCTCCGGTCTTCCTCCATACATTGCCACAGCGAAGGAAATGGCAATGTGTAATGAATTTGCGCCCAAGTTTGACCTCGAGTAGTCTGTTAAATCTGGTTAAATCTACGAAGCATAACGGTCGCCGACACGAGTGAACTCTCCTAACAACCAGTAAGTCAACACTTTCAGCTTATTTATAATTGTTATGTCTCTTTGGGGGGTGGTCCGTAGAGGGGGTCCGTAGGGGTGGTCCGTGGACCGGTCCGTAAGCAGTCCGTGGACCCGGTCCGTACAGGGTGTCCACGGACCGGGGGTCAGTTTTTTCGGGTCACCCCCGCACGGTAGTGTTTGAGTTTATAGCAGTATAAGGCCCAGTATAATTTCCTCAATTTAACCATAATCAGAGTGTGCGGCTTGCCGAAAGGCAAATTAAAAAGAAACAAATATCCGGCCTATAACTCATACACTGTGTTACATACAAGCTTATAGTAAACTTACTTTGTTACTGATAAACGTACTGAGTATATTGTTATTCACCGCAGGAAAGAGTCAGAAGAGTCGAAAGAATGTTAAATACAGTTATCTTTCATTTTCATGTGTTTTGAGAACTGCGGGCTTGACATTTAAATTCTCTTTTGTACAAAAAAGCGTTAAATCTAACAAATGATATAACTAACCCGTAGTGAAAGAAATGTATGTTAAAGTTATCGCTCAAAAGAAAATATTTTATGATATCACACATGGCTGAATATGTACGGCCTAATCGGGTAAATTGTATCATATGTCAAACTTGAATGCATTCTCTAATAAAACTTACACTTCGTAACTTGATGACAACACAGGATGAAGACTCCACCGGCAGACAAATTATCACTTCGAAAGCATACAAAAGGGCCAACAAAGTTCTTACGTCCGTACTCGAGGGACAACAAGCGTGCTTGTGAGACGAAGTAATCCCATACACACCAGGGCGCTCGAACGTGAGAACGGAAAATCATAACATGGGCGTTGTACGAAGGAGTCATTGTCAAACATGAACGTCAAAATCTATTTTTTCCTCATTAAATTTCACTTTCAAAGAGCGTCCCAGATGTTACAGAGAATTGAAAGTGTCGTCCCGTGACCAGCGTCAAGAGTTACTGTGTAACTTGTTTCTGGAAAACTTCCGGTTATTCCGCGAAGGGAACTGTTTTGTTAGTTCCGCAAACTTATGGAAATGAAACAAACGCCGTTCAGCTTTCTTTTAACTCTCTTCATTAAATATCAAGCAGTCTTGAAAATATGTAAACTATACAGTATTTAGTTGATTAGTACGGCCATCTGATATCGCAAAGTTTTATCGTGATTTTCAATTCTAAGCCAATCGGTAACCGCACCTATCTTTGCATTAAAAATAGATCCATTACCTCTCATTTAATTTACTTAACTACCGGAAACGTGTTATGTTTCTAAACTTCAAATAACAGAATTTACATGATAATTTTGCCACCCGGGCGGGGGGGGGGGGGGGGGGGGGGGGGGGGGGGGGAGGGGGAGAGGGGGGGGGGGGAGGGGGGCTCCTATGTAAAAATGACGGGACTGTTCGTCGTACCTTTTAGGATGCTTACATGTAAAATGACCACAGTTAGAATTATCAACTGAAGGTACCTTCCAGGGTATTGAGCAGAAAAATATGGCTGAATATATGACATGTGTTGTATTAAAATTGGTACCGCTTATATAGGGGTAAATAACATGCTTTTATAAAATTGCCGACGAGCACCCCGTAATTTTTGTATAGGAGGGAGTCCCTCCCCCCCCCCCCCCCCCCCCCTCCCCCCTCGGTTGTTGAAAAGATAGCTCGCTCGGTTGTTGAAAAGCACAGTGAAAACCGCAGTGCACTTTTATAGTAAGATTATTCTGGATTTCTACTTAAAACGCAATGAAGCAAAGAGAAAGTTTAATAAAATACTTAGAATATCGTAGACTAGTACAAAAAACTAGAAATGACAAAACAGGAAGTTTAAGCGCGTTTGACGGCATGTATCACAAAGTTCGCGGAAAAAGGTTTATTGCATCGTTGTATTCGCTTTTAAAGTGTATGTGAAGTGTAAAAAGTTTCTTCCTAAAATGTTAAAGGAGTAGAGCCCTTTGCATCCCATATTTTCGAGCCGGAAAGTTCGAATTTGGCGGCCGGATGTGTCTCCATTTTGCGCGCGTATTACAAGATTTGACGTCACAAAGCATTCAAAAGACACGAGTGTCATGGCGTACAAGAAGGTTTCGAGGAGATGAAACACTTAACCGTGGCATGTTACCGCTTCATCTCGAGCTACAAGCACTGGAATCACAGAGTGAGAATACCAGTATATGCGACTTTTTTTTTAATGGAGAGGATTAAGAAAAGAAACGGACGCATTTTGTCCGTGTACACAGCTTTATACTCGGGGATGTTCAGCCAGCTTTCAAGCCACTTGTAAAGTACAGTATGTTGCCCAGTTTCCGGCCACTTTAGTTTGTAATCGCTATAACGTCTTGTTTTTGTACGGAAAATTTCTCAATTTCCTTTCAAAGACAGTTCATTTACTTACCTTTAAAATGTTCAGTGGTTGGCGGCTTTCCCCAATTATTGAAGAAATTATACCATTTTTCGCAAAACTAGTAAATTGCCCAGTTTCCGGCCACCGACTTAAAGTAAATTTTCCTTGAATCCTCTCGACGTAAACCGACTTGAAAGCCGGTTGCGAATGGGATAAAGTGACGTCAAAGGCTCAAACATACCTCACGGGTTGAAATTATAATAACAATCAGCATAGAAAATTGCACGAAGAACAAGTCCAATGTTTTTGTTGCTTTTCGCGTGATTTTCAATACTTATTGTTATAATAATTTAAACCCGTGAGGTATGTTTGAGCCTTTACGTCACTTTATCCCATTCGCAACCAAGCCCTGGAACAAGGTTGATTAATGGCTGTCGTAAATTCTCGTACATAAATGTTAAAATAAAATGACTTCTGATGTTCGTAATGGATTGAAATTTGGCAGATGAGTAAGAAAGTCTAATGGTACACGAAGATGTAAAAAAAAAAAATGACAATCAAAAATTTGATCGCAGTAGCACTTTAAATACTGTATGTTTATAAACATCAGGACAACATATTGCTATTATTTCATTGTGAAATTTTGTGAGAAGTTGCATAATATTGGGATTCCGAATTTGGTAAAGTGGTTGATAATAATATGAACAAAATATTTAAAACGAATGAGTGTTTATCTTAATATGTCAGTATTAAATATATAAGTAGAAATTTTGAAGCATATTTCCCTATTTGTAGGGAATCGGGGTTTTTATGGTACTTGAATGAAGCCAAATTATGAAATAATATATTATTACATAATTTAGCTTTATTTATTCTTATGTAAAGGTCCAGACTTCTCAATAAGACTCTACAAGTACAATCAAACCTCTTTATTAGGGCACGAGAACAGAATGACAACTTCACCCTTTATTTTGTGGTTATCAGATAAAAAATATATTTTTGGCAGGCTAAGCCATAAAATATTTTTATTTTACCTGTCTCACAAGCCACTTAAGCCATTAGAATGTCCGCCCATGTTATAAATATATCTAGTAAGCAGAAGTAAAAAATGTCAAAGAAATTTTGTATAATACTACCTACGCATGTAAACCTGAGAGGAAGCTAGGAAAATGCAGTAGTTGAGGGTCTAACTTATTGTTATCACGTCTTTAGCCTGAATTTTAACATGCGAAATTCTCCTAACTGGTAATCATGTATTTCTTAGCCTTCTTATTTACAAATAGGCACAAAGCTTTTTCCATGTTAAAAAAGAAGCAATACCCATACTTACAGAGCATACAGCAAAATATGTACACAGGCAATTTATTATCAAAGCTTTATCAGCAATCTACACCAAGTTTGTAGTTAGTGCTCACTTAATACACACCAATAGAAGTAAAAATCCTTCTAGGTGAGCACAAATCTTGCATCAGTTGCCAAGCAACAAGCCAGTCACGTGCCCAACCCTGCTACTTTATCATATGGTGACACTTTGCAATGAAGAACGTGAGCAGGGGGCCCGGGTTACTCCTTCCTTAGATCTGCCACTGTATACTATAGCATTATCAGAAAGGAATCCAAACAGCTGACCCAAAAATCACACAAAAAATTATCATGGGAAAGAATTGTATATCTAGGACTAGCAGCTTATATTTTTAGGGAGATCAGACCTTTAACAGAAAAAAGCCAACAAACCTTTGGGGAGAGACCCTCTTCGAAATTCAATTATGTTGGAACCAAAAGTGCAGCAGCTCAATGAAAGTGTCATTAATTATCCAGTGACATAAAAGAGCACCTCAAAAGATGCATTTTAATGAAGACATGCACGTTTTGATGTGGAAAAAATGCGATGTTTACGAGCAATAAAAGTTGTGAACCTATCTGGTCTAATCTAACATTTCTTCTTTAATTATCATTATTATTGTTGTGAGATACTATATTTTTCGGTCAATAGAAGACGATATTTTATATACTATACTATACTATACTATACTATACTATACTATACTATACTATACTATACTATACTATACTATACTATACTATACTATACTATACTATACTATACTATACTATACTATACTATACTATACTATACTATACTATACTTATACTATGCTTTGCTTTGTTTTGCTTTACTTTACTTTACTTTGCTAAACTACACTACAATACACTACACTACTCACTACATACTACACACTATACACACTATAAGGCACTATACACACTACATACACTACGCACTACACACACTATACACACTACACACTATACACACTACATACTATACACATTACACACACCACACTACACACACTACACACTATACACACTATACACACTACACACACTACACATACTACACACTATACAACACTACACACGATACAACACTACACACTATACACACTATACACACTACACACTATACACACTATACACACTACACACACATCACACACTACACACTATACAACACTACACACTATACAACACTACACACTATACACACTATACACATTACACTATACACACTACACTATACACACTACACTATACACACTACACTATACACTACACTATACACTACATTATACTATACACTATGCACTACACTATACACTATACTATACATTATACACTATACAATACACTATACATTATACTATACACTATATACAACACACTATATACTATACACTATACCATACACTATACTATATACTATACTTTATATTATGCTATATACTACTGTTTATACTATACTATATACTATATATATTATATTAATATATAATATTATATTAATATACTATATATTAATATAGAGGGAAAAATTACTGAATGCTGATTGGCTGAAGAAGAGGGCATTTTTTCTTAATTGAGGGCAAAATTACTCGCTCCTGATTGGTCGAGCATCAAAATTTCTCACTCGTGATTGGTTAAGCGGGTCGTTCTCGTTGCATTCAGTTGGCTTGGCGGGATTTTGAAGAAAGCGCTCCCATGTTTCGCCGGAGATTTTGTTATAAAAAGGAATGAAATCAAATCGGATGATAAGTAAGAAAGGTATTCTAAAAATGAATTACAGAATTTTACGGCAATCAGGAAGCGATTATTTGTGTTAAAACTTGGATTAACTAGGCGCCTGCAGGCCAGTTTGCGACGTTGAAGACCTAAAGAAAATAACTTTGACCGATTTTGCTGAAAGGGAGAATTTACATTTAACAGGAGAAAGAATAAGGCTGAAAGAAGCGAAAGAACGCAATTAAATCGCCAAACGTGCAAGTTAGGCCCCGTCCACACGTATACGTTTACGTTCGTAAACGCATATCTTTTAATGCGTTTAGGCTTCCCGTCCACACGTAAACGATGAAAACGGTCAGTCACCCTAAACGGATATTTTCGAAAACGCTCTCCTGAAAGTGGATACTTCGAAAACGCCGTTTGCCGTTTAAGTGTGGACAGCGTAAACGGATATTTTCGTAAACGCTGATGTCACAGATTCGGACCCAGTCCACAAATAAAGAAAATAGAGCAGATATCCGATATGGCGGACGGTCTGACTAATATCTACGCATGCTCAATGCATATTTGAAGCGTTTACGCATCGTTTTATCGTTTACCGGTGGACAGGTGAAAACGAATCGTAAACGATGGCTGGTTTCGTGTCGACGGGAGCGTTTTAGATAAAAAAAAACATGCGTTTACGAATGTAAACGTATACGTGTGGACGGGGCCTATTGAACTCGCGATTTGTTGTTGTAAACAAAGCGACAAAAACTTCACAACACAGGTATGCTTAAATAAATTATTAGCTTTGTTTTTTCGTAAAGTGTCTTTTATCGATAAATTAGGCTTTATTCTCTAGATGTACACAACAGCCAAATGTATCTTTGCCATTAGAAATTTATTTTAAACAACAGTGAGTTTAAAAGTTTTTTTTTTGTCAGTTTGCGAGAAAGTATTTTCATTTCTGGTCGGTTTCAAGTCTGTCAGAGTGACTCTTGAAAAGTCTGAAAGGTTTCCCTATAATTTTGCCCTCTACATTATAAACAAGTAATCGCATGTAGTATTAAAATACCACTTGTGTTTTCAGAAGCTGTAGAAAGCGACTCGGGAATTTCTACTTTTAACAGCCTCTGAAAAGACGCGTGATAATTATCCTTAATTTTACTCGGGCCCATGCGATTACATATATAACTTAACCAGGTAAGTCACAAGGAATTCTCTTTGTTAAACATTTGCAGTGATTCAAAGAATCATAAACACGCTCTCGGGTCGATCCTTTCCCTCCCCCATCCTCTCCCCCTCCCCCAAACCCGAGCCCGAGAGCTTGCTCGCAGGCTATCTCGGGTCTAATAGCTCGTTTGATCGATTTTAGCCTCTTTAGACCACTAAAAAAGGATTTGTAAATTCTTCAAGCAGATTACTTATTCATCACTTTGGCATAAGCCATAATAAACTGTCAAAAAGCGCAAAAAAAATTTAATTTACATACACTTTATCGTTCCGTTTAGGCATGAAGGTCACTAGCTGACTGGCTGGCTGACGTTTCGGTTTAAGCTGTAATATGCATCGTGTATCATCCGATTCATCAAAACAAAATCATGATAGATATTTATGATAAGTATTTGTATAGCCTGGGAGAGAGCTCGAGCTTGTCCGAGCTCTCGGGCTCGGGCTCCGGGTTTGGAGGATGGAGGGCGGGTGGGGGAGCCGGAGGGGGAGGGCGAGGTGCGAGAAAGCTTCCGGGCTATGATTCTTGGGTTTAAGAAAATGGCGTAAAAACCCAGAGCTCCGAGAGCTTGCTTGCAGGGTAGTATTCGTATATAGGATCCATCTCATTACGCAGTTCACTAATCTGACTAACAGTGCAATCCGTTGTATTAACCTCATTTCTTGAAGCCTGGTTCCCAATTGCGCGAAAAGTACAAACATAAGAACAAACACAGACAGTAAAATCTGGTAGGAAATTTAGAACTACTTGTTTGTTTGTTGACGGGTTTTGTGAAATCACCTAGACAATCCAGTTTCAGATTTAAGTAATCTAGATTATTTGGATTTCCATGCTAGTTGGGACAAAAATCCGCAAATAGATCGATCTGTTCTGTTTATTTCGGTCTTTGTTTATTTTTGCTTTGAACGAAGAGGTGCTGTTGCTGTAAATCTAGTTCGCCATTATAATGGGACGCACAATCTGAAACGAGATTCAGATAACCAGACGTGGATCGTACAGATTGCAATCTAAAATTGGTTTGTCCCTGAATGGAATGGAAAATTGAATTTTAGATTGCAAAACCGAATTTAGATTATTTTTGTTTAAAAGGAACGCAACCTGTTAATGAAGCGCAGTTCTAAGAGATGCTCAACGTATTGTTGGTTGTTGCACACTGTCGACTATAAATAGTATGCGACTGCAATACTTTTATTAGTGTTGTCTTTCTTTAATTTAACACTGATTTGTTTACAGCTTTTATAAATCTCAGGTGACAAATAGTCTACGAGACAAAAATAAAGGCAAACTAGCCCGGGCAAGTACTTCCAAATAAAATTCATACTCCTGTCTTTACCACATATAACTGGCGTACAGGCCATGAAAACCCAATACATTCATTTTCGCATAGGACTCCCATAAAAATGTAACTGACATGCTTGTCGTATCTTCAAGGGGTTATAAATCAGAGTAGGATGTTAATATTAGTTTTAAAATGTCCTCAGTAATTATCCTTTCGGATAAAGAAAAGGTAGAAATATACTTCATTTCTTTCAAAATCTTTTTTGATAAAGGCACATTTATCGCCAGTTAAAATCGTGAAAGTGTTTGTTGACGAATTGTTTTGTTACAGTCTTACAAGCATCCCCGTCAATTTTATATTAGTCAATAGTGCAGGCATTTTTGTAGTGGACGAATGCAGTCGAGCCAATCACGAAAACAAGCTCTGCGAGACTGGAGCGAGTTCGCATTACTTTCGCTCGCTAGCCGATCGCCATGATCTGCTCTCCCGCTCGACTATCCAGAGAGGGTCACAGCTAGCAATCTATTTTAAAAATTGTTTAGTGTTTGGTTGACATTTCGGTTTTGCAAAACGTCGGGGGCTGGGAGGAGTGAATGAGTCTAGCCTGACTCTCACACCCTGGGTCATGTCTTTTGTCTCGCTTTAGTCCGCAGTTTAACTCAGCGCTCGTTCGCCCCCAAAATACACCCAGTCTTCTTTATATTTGACCGAGAGCATTTATTGGAGCTTTCAGAGAATTTCCTTTGCAAACGCGTCATTGAATTTAACCAGATAAATGTGTTTTTAGTCCGTGTCATACTGATGTCATTTTGCTAAATGAGTTTATAGTAAACGATCTTCAAATACTTGGCTTTGTTTAAACCCCCTCTAGGTGTAAGCTTCGTTTAAAAAATCGACTCATTGACCTAATAATCTACTATTAATTAGAAGTCGTAGAAATCTTTACTCAACTACCCATGCAAAGTGTTTTATACTTGAATTTTTACGGTCTTAAAGCAACAACTAAAATTATGTAAGGTAGCTTCTAATATGAACTCGTGATACGTCCACATCACCACTCGGCCATTTAAACTGTGTTGAGAATAAACAGCGCTTGAGGATTTGGATATTGACGTGACATCATGTCCACCAATGTGGTGTTGCCAAGAGTATCGCTTGCCAAGTATTGTTGATTGTATTGTTTGTTCTGGAACATGGTGTAACTCCAAAAGTGGTGAGCCACAAACGTAGCATTGTCTGGATACGGATAACCAGATGAAGATTCCTTAAATACATACAGAGGAAGGCGAAAACAAATAATAAAAGACTGAAATTAGTGAAGGTCTGAGTTTCAATTCCACCAAACTGAATAATCTGGGAAAAATGTACTTGGACTTGAAGTTATTTGAGGGAAAACTAAGGCTTTTTATTTTTGAGATCGGTTATATATGATTTGTGGCTTAAATGAACTAACGGGACGAAAGTAGGTGAAGTTCAAGGTAAGGAAGTTACAAGTAAAATGAGGTGAACTGGAGTATCGTCAAGTAAGATATACATGTAACTGTGCGAGGTGAAGAAAATTAAAAATGAAAGCCGGGGGAGGAAAGGGGATGGGAAGGGAAAAAGAAGAAAAATTAAAGAAATCAAACGGGATAAAGAGTAAATTAAAATAGAGGTGAGCAAATGAAAGGACAACAACAACAACAACAAAAAAGAGGAAAGCTATGAAGAGAAGCAAAATTCAGTCGAAGAGAATTAAAATGAATAGATATTCAGGTAAAGATAAGTAAGTAATAAAAACATATCTTTGTGTGCCCTGTTGCATTGAGTGCTAAGGAAGATTAATATACAGTGACGTTAGCGGAAGCAAACTATATAAATAAGAAATTGAATTACATTCAATTCATGACAAATAACTTCAAGTAAACTTACAACGGCTTTTATGTGTATATTGTTACCCTCTCCTTCTGCAGTAACGACGTACTGTTTATCTCCGTCCTTGAAGATTAGACTCACATAATCCTGAGATATCGCGCTGGTCGTTATTACAGCTATAAAAGAAAAAACAAAGAGACTACTGGAGATTATGGAAGGCAAATTGCCACGCCTTTAAAGGGACTGTCACAGTTCAACCTCGAAAATAACGTCAAATTACAGTTAATAGAACCCTTTTAAAAACAAGTGGAAAAAAGACTTAAAGGCCCATTTCCATCCGGGAGGCATTGCGCGCTGCGATCGCTAATTTTGAATTTCGTGTATCACGAAATTACGATTCTTCGAAAGCCTTTTATCATCGCCTTCTTCCAAAGCAACCCTGTAAATATTTTTAATTCTCTTCTTCTAAATACATTTTCTGTTTATCTTTTCATACTTTTCTAAAAGTGTTTTGTATATATTCTGGCTGTATTTGTAAATGTTGCTGTTTGAAGTCGACGAGTGTCTGACCTATAGACCGGCCTTGTCACGGTTTTTCCAAATTTTATATTGGCCTAATAGCAAAAATCCATCGACACTGCTGGAAAAAGCATCTCAAAATTAGTAAAGTGGCCAAGTTCAAAAGCGATATCTTTTAAAATAATGGAGATATAGCGCCGCAAAGTCGGCAAATTTCACAAACGTTTGTATCGCGCGACCAAATTTTTACCCGGGGTAGGCAAGAAATGTAGGTCTCTCCAAACTGTGTGCGCGAGTTCAATAACTTTGTTAGCCCTGTTTGTTATCAAAGAGTGGATCATGTATTTGCTGAATAAGTCCCCTGTCCTTGAGCGAATGTACTGAAATAACATTTAGCAAAACCGACAGCCCATCTTACTGTTTGATAAGCAAACCATGCAAGGTTACTTACTGTTGCTTAAACTACCGAAGCTTCCGTCACAACGCACATCATTGTTATGACGACGGAGCAAGCCACTGGTGTTCCTGCTAACAAGGTTCCACATCTGGTAGTTAGTGTCTGCGTTAACTGGGTGCATTACAATAGGGTTAGTTGTTTGTTGAGCAGGGTTCACTGCACCAGTTTCAATGGTTCCGTGAATATGAATACAAGGAAACACCCAATGTGGTCCGCAATGCAGATGCTTTGAATTCGTCTCTACTTCACCTGTACTTGGAGTTACTGCCTACAAAACAAACACATCCCAATTGACTACGTTGTAGATTGTGGAACAACTACCGTTAGTGGTCGAAGCAAGATTTGAACTCGGGTCATCCGGATTTCAAGTCTGGCTCCCTAACCACTCGACAAGTTGCCTTCTCTGTTTAAATGAAGAAAATTTAACTTGACAGGGTAGTGGCTCAAACGTTTTGGTTTGGATCGAGTTTCAAACCCTCCCAAATGCGTGGTGCATTATTTTAAAATTTCTAGTTTTGGGCCCAGTTAATCAGTCGTTTTTAGAAGTATAATGAGTAAAAGTGTTCTCATGTTCACAGAATTTCAGTTCTGAATGGTCAATGTGTTCCGACCCTGATGACGAGGTGGGAGGGGTTCACTGTGTCTGTCCCACTGACCCAAAGAGCTATGCCATCGAGAGTGTATTGCAAGTTCAGCCATGTTGGACAGGTCAATGGTTAGAGAACTGACAGAGTAGTGCCTTTTCGTCCAAGTTAGAGTGTTGGAAAAAGGCTAATCATCCATTCCCGTGAAGATCACCAGATTACAGAAACCACGGATGATGTTGGCAGAGCTTGAGAACATGACGTTGCTGGACCAAACTCACCGTGAAATACAGCAACTGATTTCCTTCGCCACGCCGAAAGCAAGTGTATGGATTATTTGTAGACTTGCCACAAATCGACCTTCGCTTATTTAGTTGAGTTTTATTCGATAAATTTGCGCGCGGACTTAACTTATAGCGAAAACGAGTATTGGAAGGGACTTGTGGCAAGTCTAGATTGTTGTTGTAGCACAAAGAACAGTGGAGTCGGAGTTTGATTCTCTCAGACGAAGGGCTAGCGCTCAAAACATCAGCTTTTAAATCTCTTTACTGTGGCCCATTTACCTTATCAACTAGTTCAAAAAACCAAATGTTTGTGATTCCTCCACCACCAATGAAGCATTTACATTTTTTTTGAAACCAACTTCTTTATTGAGTATTGTGTTGCGGAAACTGTTGTTAAATAGCTAGTGTGTCGTGATGTGGGTATTGTTTGTTATCTTTTTAATCTTGAGATAGTCTGAGCGAGACAGCTTTAGGAGGGGTTTTGGAATGGCACAGGATAAATACAAATCGAGAGAAAGCATCTTGGCCTTAAGTACCCAGTTCGATTAATGGTTGATTGAGCCCAAACTCGGTAAAGGAAGTCTAAGGCTCCGTCCACACAAATGCGTTTTTCAAAACCTCCATTTTTGGTTCCCCGAAAACGGATTAAAAAGATCTGCGTCCACACTAGCGTTTTCACATCGTTTTTGACCGTCCACACTAGGGGCTGAAAAACGGCGATAATCCAAAGATGCGTTTTCATCACCAGGCTCTGCTCGGACGTTTTTTCTGTTCAATACGCATGCTCCAATAGCGTCAGCGATGAGTTGTGACGTAGGCCTTTTTTTAAAGCTCCGTTTTTGCTGTCCACACTAAAACGGTAGACCTGCGTTTTCATAAGTCTCCACTCTGAAAGGCGTTTTCGAAAACCTCCGTTTTCATAGATAAACATATTCGTTTTTGATCGTTTTAGTGTGGACGATCGGTAAAAACGGATATAAAAGTATGCGTTTTCAAACGAAAACGCATTGGTGTGTACGGGGTTTATAAGTGAAGAGAACTGATGCTCATTTCTAACCTAACCTGTTTATCCTGTTTTGAAACCAGAGCTCGAATTTTGATGTCATCCTCGAGCTTCTCATCACTATTAAGTTCCACGTAATCTTCAAAGCTGGGATCATATCGCTGTAACTTGACAGCTGCTGGGGCAACTTGGTCTAATAACACATCTGAGAAGACTTGCAGAAAAAGATGGCGTAAATCCTTGACTTCGCCTCCCTTCTGGTGTGAGAGTATGCGCTTAGTTTCATTAAAGGTCACATGGACTTTCACCATTTTAGGCATCTGGAATTCCTAGACTGCAGAAAATAATTTGTTAGCTTTTTCAATGGTTCAGTAATCCGTGGAACTACAATAGCCTGAATCGGCTCTCCATCGTCACCATTTATCTTTTATCGCACCTGGTCGCAAGGGTCGCCCTTGTGGTAATGGAGGTTAAAACAATGTAATTGTACAGGGGGAGGAAATGAGGGGGGGGGGGGGGGGAGGGGAGGATAGGGACAGAAAGCACACAACTGCATGCGCATGCACGAGGTCCATTAGATGCCAGTAGTTGATAAGTTATGCTGATGAACAACATTGCTTTCAGTACCACTAAGAAATCTGCAATTATGCGCGGTTTATGCAAATATATGTTGGCTGATCCGTACCTGTGTAAGAATGACACCAGCCAGAGGCGGATCCAGGTTGAGGGGGTTGAGGGGGTTGCAACCCCCCCCCCCCCCCCACCTTTGAGCAGCATTTTTTTTTTTATTTGTTTGATTCTTCATAAAAATACAATACAATAAAATTGTTTATACGTAATTGTTTTACTTCCACCAATTAAATGATTGTCGAGTTAGGAAAAGATAATGTACATTTCGCGACAGTAGGACGTTAATATGTGAAAAGATCGTGTCAGGATCCAATCGATCATTTAAAAAATTCTGTGGCTATTCACCTTTTTGATTCCATGATTATTCAAATGCAGGATCGATTTTGTGACGAAGATCGCCACGCCTCCCACCTGCTTTATCTAGTACCATCAATCATAGTTAATAACACCCTGGAACTATCTGATGAAACAGAAGGCATCAGTTGTACTAGGAGAAAGACCTTCCATTTCCCAAATCCCTTCTGAATGAGCTGCGAAGATGGCAAACTATGTGGCAGTCAGCAGAGAAAGAACTTCCAAGCAATCTTCTACTAGCACTTGCTGCGAGGATGTTTTTCCAAATATCCATCGTCATCTCCTCATTGCATGCACCCTACCAATAAGTAGTGCTGAAGCTGAGCGGTCCTTTTTCGCTCATAAAACAGATCAAGACTTGCTCCAGAGATCAACGATGTTTGAAGAGCGCTTCTCAGATCTCGCTGTTATTGCTATGCATTACTCTGAGAAATTCGAGTAGACGAGATATGCGAGGGCTTTGTAAAAGCTCATCCAAGAAGACTCTTTTAGGCTACATTGTTCCGCGATTTACGAGGTATGTAGAAAAACGACAAATTACTATCGTTGTTTCTGCTGTCCCTTTTAATCATGCATTATTATTAGTTTTGGTTTTCTGGTTGAGAAATAAGGTAAACTCCAGATTTTATATCATTCCTTCACAAACTCTTTTCGAGTCTCAAGAATGCTGGAAATGGCGTTTTAGAGGGTATAAAATCGTAAAAATTTTCCGGGGAAGGCATGGCCCCAGACCCCCCTAGAAGCTCGCGCCTCCACGCCAATGGCGTCGAAAGTTATTAAGGTGTATAACCCCCCCCCCCCCCCCCCCCTCCCCCCATCAGAAATTCCTGGATCCGCCCCTGCACCAGCAATCTCTAAATGGCCTGCAAAGTCTTAAAAGAACAAACACCAAAGAAGCAAATCGTTTAATGAAACAAACAAATACGCTTGAACACCTAGCAGCGGTCTTAACCGCTTGTCCGATCTTATGAACATGGTTAATGCCTGCATGATCTATTTCGTGAACGTTAGCAAACGATTAATAAGATTTGTGCGAGGTTTTATGAAACTTTAGTGGGGTGATTACCTTTGTTAAAAACGAAACTATATTATAAATAATAAATACTAATTAAATAATAAATACCCGATTAAACGGCCTGACTAGTAAACTTAAATCGCCACATTAACTAGAAAATAATTTACACACTTGACCGAAGTAGGAATGAAATACATTCAATGACTTCAATAGCAAAACCGTCGGCTGCTTCTGTGCAGAGCCCTGTACCTTGAGTGTGTAACGTGCGAGTTTGGATACAGCTGCTTTGAGAAAGGTTGTCGGAAAAAAGCGCAAAAGTGCACGCGACAATCCCGAAAAATAATATGGGATATGATCAATGAATTTTAATAAGTCCAATAAACACATGAAACCCGTGATGCCTCGTCCGTACAGGGACGATCTTAAATGGCGGGCCATTGGGATAAATGAGTTTTTAGGATATAGCGTGGATGACTACCCACAATACCTTTCTGGATTGTCGCGTGCACTTTTACGCTTTTTTTCCGACAACCTTCACTTATGTCCAGAAATGCAGGTAACTCGGACCTTGGGCACTTTATATTACACACAATTATTTGTAATTTCCATATGACTTCATGTTTGACAGAATTACTTGCGTTTAGGTGAGAATAAGGGCTATAGGGGACACTTCATGATGTCTATCATAAAGAGCATGAATCTCATTAGCCTGCATTTCTGGACATATGTAAAATAACACGGCAAACTGATCCTTACGACGGAGAAAAGATTGAGGCAAGAAAAATAAAGTAAAATAAAAGATATATATTTTGTGCCCGATATTTCCGTTTGAAACACAAACCTTCGACGGGGGCTAAAATAAAAATGAGTATATACGTTAATATCGTTACAATTTAAAAAGTTTAAAATATGGAACCAAGAAACATGATAGGTTACTACATTGACAGGTAAATAAAAAAGCGTCGCATGATAAACTGACAAATATGATAGTTGACTAAATAATGACAGGCAGTTTTGCTAAGATAACATAATTAGTGCAGTTCATCGCGTTTATTAATACCCGAAGGTTCTAGTGTTTTTGCTTTATCGATGAGATGAGCTTCACGCGCCTTTCTGACAGCGTCTCTTATGTTTTTAATAAGCTCGATGGGAATGAATATGATATCATTGAGTGAGTGGCCTGGCTGGTTGAAGTGTTGTGAGATTGGAGTAGGCGTCTGTAGTAAATGAGGTTTAGTCACTGAGCGGCAATGTTCTCCGATCAGAAGAGTTCGTTGAGTCTGGACATACCTCACAACCTTTCTCAAAACAGCTGTATACCTTAATTTTGTAGTTTCAGATTCCCTTTTTGCGGTTCTAACTGAACCCTTTAAAAGGAACAGTAAATATCGAATTTAAAAGGCCAAAGAATAATGAATACTCGTAGAAAATCGGATAGGAATAATGAGTCTTTAGGCGGCTGAAAATATTCCGCTTCAACCCCCGAGCTTTAGCCCAATATCGACATCTACTCGCAACTTATCAACCGTGACATATCCGGCCACACTGACTGTTCTATACATATATTTCAGTTTTATCCCCGGGGGGGGGGGGGGGGGGGGGGGGGGGGGGGGGGGGCTCCGCCCCGAGGTCGAAACCCTTACCCTTTCATATACCGTTTTTGACGGCAGAAAAGGTACCCTTTTCATATACCTTTCATTGAAAATGGTACCCCTTTCATATATCTTTCACTTAAAATGGTACCCCTTTCATAAAGCCTTTATGTGCGTCTGTTTGTTACATTTTGAAAGGCGCTTTTTGCGTCGACGAAGGAGACGCTTCCTAATCTTGTCGGCTTGGCGGAACGAATCGAGAAAAGTGTCGGTACCAAATCTGCGCCATGTTGAAACGTCACAATAGTATCCAGCATGCTTAGCGCGTCGTCTAAGCGGAACGAATCGAAAAAAGTGTCGGTACCAAATCTGCGCCATGTTGAAACGTCACAATAGTATCCAGCATTCCCAGCGCGTGGAAATCAGGCATCATCCTGGGAAGCTGGGGTTCCGAAATGTCACATGTGAATAATCTATTTGTCTTGACTTAGTTTCGGATATTTTCCCGATTTTGGAATCGTACGGCTCAATATTTCAATGCCTACTAAAAGTACGCAGTGGAAAAATTGGGCGAAGGTTCTTCTCCGGACCAAGTAAGTTGTTGGGTCTCTTTGGAATCAAGCAAGAAGTTATCGGATTTTCCTCGCTACCGTTCTGGTATGTTTTGAATGTTATATCTTGATTTTGCTGTGGTTCTCTGCCTGATTGGGGAAGCTTTCACCTAAATACCGATGTCGTTCTTCGCGATGTTCTACGGTACGGTGCAATTCGCTGTATGTCTTGTAGCAATAATTCACTGACCGTCCGCGCCAGGGCGAACGCAGATTTAATAACTTTGCAGTGCTCGAAATTGCGCCTGTATCGGGCGCATTTGCGACTAAAGATTTCGCAGTTTTGTGACTAAAATTTGTCTAGCTAATAAAGGAATTATATTCAATAGTCTTGTGTCTTACTTGCAACTGGTAGTTGTAATTTTATCCGAAAAATCCTGCGAAATTGACGTTGAATGTTGCGTGACTTAAACGTCGATTTCATGCGCGGTGTCCAAGAAGTTTATCACGGGAGCACTTTTTCAGGCTTTCTCGGAAATTTCTCATTTCCGGTTCCGGTATTAGTACATGTACTGAGGAGTATGATTTCAGAATCGGAGAAATAACCGAAATGAAATCAAGACAAATATACTATTTATACGTCGGAAAAATCTGAGACCTTTCGGAGTACACAGCACGGCAGGATTTTGCCCGATCCCACGGCGATAGCGTAAATGATTTGTTTGATGTCGGCCCCACGTTTTTGCCTGCGTAACATATCTCGCGACATAGCCCTTTTAAACAGTGGCTAAATTAATTCATGAAACTGAGGAACTAGGTCAAGACGAGGTGCCACGGGATATGGAGACGCACTATAATCTATGATTACTACTAGTTCTAATACTTAAATGGCAGTTTTCCCTACCCTCGTGAAATCCCTAGCCTTTCATATACTTCAACTCGTGAAATCCCTACCCTTTCAAATACCTTCAGCCTCAAAAAGGTACCCCTTTCGTGTGGAGCATCCCCGTATAGCTCATTATAGGGAGTAACCCCCCCCCCCCCCCCCCGGGGTTTTATTTCGTCGACGAAGGAGACGCTTCCTAATCTTGTCTGCTAGGCGGAACGAATCGAGAAAAGTGTCGGTACCAAATCTGCGCCATTTTGAAACGTCACAATAGTATCCAGCATTTCCAGCGCGTGGAAATCAGGCATCATCCTGGGGGAGCTGGGGTTCCGAAATGTCACATGTGGATAATCTATTTGTCTTGATTTAGTTTCGGATATTTTCCCGATTTTGGAATCGTACGGCTCAATATTTCAATGCCTACTAAAAGTACGCAGTGGAAAAATTGGACGAAGGTTCTTCTCCGGACCAAGTAAGTTGTTGGGTCTATTTGGAATCAAGCAAGAAGTTATCGGATTTTCCTCGCTACCGTTCTGGTCTGTTTTGAATGTTCTATCTTGATTTTGCTGTGGTTCTCTGCCTGATTTGGGAAGCTTTTGCCTAAAATACCGACGTCGTTCTTCGCGATGTTCTACGGTACGGTGCAATTCGCTGTATGTCTTGTAGCAAACATAGGCACGCATTGCGTGCATGAGCTATTTTGAAAATTACCTAAATGATATGAAATGGTAACAAAGTAAAAAAGTAACAAAACAGCGGAAGTTAACTCGCACAAATAACCGCTTGCAGATATACGTTTTTCAAATCCTCCGGCCCGCCCACTACCAAAAAAAATACCGAGATAACCAACTGGGTCCCGTTTCTCGTTTCTCGGCTAGCTTTTTTTCACGGGATTTCCGGAGTTATTTTTTGACGAAACTACGGCCCCAGTGAAATGAGCAACTTGTTTCAGTAATGAGTGTATTAAATTAAATGTCAACCAGAAAAGTCCTGCACATAAATTTGATGCATCCAAATTGAAGGCCTATTATTTCCTGGAAATTTGTATCTAGTCTTTTTTTAAAGGTTTCTTTTATTATTCACAAAAGACACGTGGAAAAGGTTCCTTTGGCCTGGAAGACGCAAACTAATTAAATTAAATTGTTTTCAACTCCAAACCACAAGCTAATTAAATTAGTGACAGGAAAATTCTTTGAACCACCTGTTTCTGTAATGTCAACCAGAAAAGTCTTTCACAGAAACTAAACGCATGAAAAATGAATATAAGTAGTCTCCTAGTAAATTGGAACTAATATTATTTAAACAACTGTTTTTATTCTCCACAAAAAAGTCGTGCAAATAGAAACAGAACTAATTAGATTAAATTGTTTTCGACTCAAAACCACAAGCTAATTGAATTACTTACACGAACATTGTTGAGGTTAACATTTGGAACCAAACACCTTTTCCTGTAATGTCGACCAGCAGAAACTTAGCGCATCCAAAATGAATTTTGCTTGTTTCCTAGTAAATTGCAACTAATATTTTTTAAACAGGCGTTTTTTAACGCACCATATAAATTAATTACATTACGTTTTCTCGAAAACATGTTGAATTTCATCACGTACCAGGACAAAGTTCAATATTTGCACGTGCACACAACGTGACTGCTCATACAAAATACAGTCGCTTCTCGCTTATAGTAATCGCTTGAGGCATACAATTAATAACCTACACATCAGCTCACATTAATTCAAAGAAAGAAAAACGTTTTACATACTGTAAATTGTAGATTAATTGCATTACATTTTCTCTGTTGAACTCCATGCATCACGGACAAGTTTCTATAAGGACAAAGTTCAACATTTTCACGTGCAGACAGCGTGTCTGACAAAAAAAATCCAATTTTAAATAGTAATCTCTTGAAACCCAGGCTTGAAACATACAATTCATGTTCCGCATCATATTATTTGAAATCGGCTTGCCGTTTTTGCAATAAAACTATACTCATACTTCAGTATAAGCTCACCTATGAACGTAACCGTAGTCCACATTTTTTGGACGTCTCATCCCCCGCAGACCATTCTACCATTCATGTATTGGGCACATTATAGGCGGTATTTCCGAATAAATGTCCTTGATATTGCCAGGTTAGCAAGCCAGTCGGGATTAGAGAACAGTTCCCAAGCAACAAATTTTCAAAACTTTACACTTTTAGTGTTTGCGGCAACAATCGCGGAGATTCAAGATGGCTGATTTTCAATTCATGTCAAGTGCCCTTCTTTGACCTTCAGTAATACCATTTTAGAAGCGAAAATTTGATTGGCTGACATAGTACACGGTGTACATACTAGAGGCAATCTGATTGGTATGACATAACCCAAGACATACATACAAACAAACAAACAAACAAGCTAACAAACATACTAACATCACAAACCAACCTTTGCGCCTGCTAATGAGCTATTTTTTTCAAAATAGCTCAAATAATTCACTGACCGGCCGCGCCAGGCGAACGCAGATTATAAACTTTACATTGCTCGAAATTGCGCCTGTATCGGGCGCATTTGCGACTAAAGATTTCGCAGTTTTGTAGCTAAAATTTGTCTAGCTAATAAAGGAATTATATTCAACAGTCTTGTGTCTTACTTGCAACTGGTAGTTGTAACTTTATCCGAAAAATTCTGCGAATTCACGTTGAATGTTGCGTGACTTAGGAAGTTTATCACGGGAGCACAGGCTTTCTCAGAAATTTCTCATTTCCGGTTCCGGTATTAGTACATGTACTGAGGAGTATGATTTCAGAATTGGAGAAATAACCGAAATGAAATCAAGACAAATATACTACTTTATATGTCGAAAAACTCTGAGACCTTTCGGAGTACACAGCACTGTAGGATTTTGCCCGTTCCCACGGCGATGGCGTGAATTTGTTTGATGTCGGCCCGACGTTTTTGCCTGCGTGACATATCTCGCGACATAGCCCTTTTAAGCAGTGGCTGAATTAATTCATGAAACTGAGGTACTAGGTCAAAACGAGGTGCCTCGAGATAAGGAGACGCACTATAATCTATGATTACTACCAGTCATAGGAACTAGTCGTGATACGTCCGGCTAAATAACAAAGTAATAATTTTCTAATGCTCATCATCAGCTGTATATTTCATAAAGTGCATAGATGCTGGTCAGTTATCAGTAAGATTCCTACAGGCGGGACGACTAAAACGTAGTCATGCAAATGTTCAGTACTGTTGCTAATCTGAATATGTGTGTTCAATGCAAAATGTTTCAGTTGGGTTTTCAAATTTCAATTTCTCGTTAATATTTACCTTGGACTGAATCAGTGACACATGGCTTTACGGAGATGTTGCGTTCAATAAAGATATTTGTACTTTTACTAATACATGTATTGAATTGTTTTTCGATCGGTTTGTGGCTAATTCAGTGGATAACATAAATGATTCCTAGTTTCTGGCGTGTACGTCGATGTGCGGTTATGGAGTTAAATAAAAGCCTCCTACCTACCGTTTGTGTTAGAAGCCAACTCGAAGACCTCTCTGAAAGCTACTTTACTATATAACGTGTTTTCAGTTCGTCTTTAAATACTTTAGCTGATAGGAACTAAATCAGAAACCCGTAAGTGCGTTTTCGATTATTCAATTCCTAGAAGTTGTTACAGCCATATTTAGAAAATCAAGATAACAATAGTAACCATATTAAGTATAAGTAAAGTATATTGTTAAGTATATTAAATTACTGAACCATGCACTTTCTTGCGTGCAAGAATAGACAAATTCGGCTAACGCATTGTTGTACCCAATTCAAACCATTTGGGATTAGAACTCTTTGTTCGTCATATTTCCATATCAATGAAGCATTGACATGGAAATTATATGGAAATATTGTGAACAAAGAATCTTATTCCCAGAAGGTTTGAATTGGGTACAACAATGCGTTAGCCGAATTGGTCTATGTGTCGCACGAATCGAATAAACTAAACTCACGTTATTATTGCAGCAATTATTTTATTCAAACTAAGTTCATGATCAATTTAGATCAATATAATGGCAGTCGCTATACGCGGCGGAAGTTAGTCCCCTTCTTCAAAGACCGACATTAGTGCCCCCGGAAGACAAGTGCTGACACGGAACTGATGGACTATCCGTTTTGATTTCCCTTTATTTTGTCTATGTGCAATTTCATTAATTAATTTAATTGCACAAAATGCTGAACAGCAGCATAGAGAAATAGTACTGCTCGGTGACTTATTTAAACAAAACTCACGTTATTATTGCAGTAATTCTTTCATTCAAGTTAAGTTAATCAATTCAGATCGACTGACAGTCGTATTATGAGCCTACAGCGGAAGTTTGTCACTTTCTTAGAAAGACCACCACCATACTGCTGACACGGAAATTACAGTTTTGGAAGACATTTTAGGAATTAAGGTAAGGGATATGGGGCGTTGTAGGGTGATTGCATTGTCCGGAAAGAGGAAGAGAAAACAATAAACCGAAACATAATCAATCCCAAAACTTCTGAATTCTACAGATATGAGTAATGGGATAAAAAAGGCAGGATATTTTTAGTGCCGTGTTGTATTCAATATCAGTAAAGTAGAGTATTTGGAAACCTAATTCCTGAACTTGAAATATTAAGTTTTATCATCAGCGCTGGCAGCAGCGAAGGGAACTGTTTTGTTAGTTCCGCAAACTTATGGAAATGAAACAAACGTCGTTCATCTTTCTTTCAGATCAAGCAGTCTTGAAAATATGTAAACTATACAGTATTTAGTTTATTGGTACGGCCATCCGATATCGCAAAGTTTTATCATAATTTTCAATTTTAAGCCAACCGCACCTATCTTTGCATTAAAAATAGATCCATTACCCCTCATTTAATTTACTAAACTGCCGGAAACGTATTATGTTTCTAAACTTCAAATAACCGAATTTACATGATAATTTTGCCACCCGGGGGGGGGGGGGGGGGGGGGGGGGGGGGGGGGGGGGGGGGGGGGATGGGGGGGGAGGGGGGCTCCTATGTAAAAATGACGGGACTGTTCGTCGTACCTTTTAGGATGCTAAAATCTAAAATGACCACAGTTAGAATTATCAGCTGATGGTACCTTTCAGGGGTATAATTGAGCAGAAAAAGTATGGCTGAATCCATGACATGTGTTATGTTAGAATTGGTACCTCTTATATACGGGTAAAATCCATGCGAGCCACACTAATCAAACGAGATTCTGGTACCTTTTAAGGTGCTTTTCAATATTTCCGACGAGCACCCCGTAATTTTTGTATAGGTGTCCCCCACGGAAATTTAGCTCGGTTGTTGAAAAGATAATAGGGAGCTTAAGCAACCACGACGGGCGACGGCAGCGAGAACGGCACAAAACAATAGGTTTAATGAGCGAAAACAATGCCTTTGCACGTGCATTTTACATTTTGGTACATTTCTTTGCCGTTCCCTGCAAAACAACAACGTCATATGATCAATTTATAGGTTTTGTGGAGAACGTGAACACACGACGGTTAATTTTCCTTTCTCCATTTGAACTGAAAAGCCATCCCTTCAAATTCAGCTCCTGGACAATCCAGACACATTAGACAAACTAAACAAATTGGAACAATTGCAAAGTAGTTTAAAACAGCGCGAATCCTTTTTCAAGTGACGCTTTCCTTGGCGTTGCCGTCGTCGTTGCTTAAGCTCCCTAATATAAAACACAGTGTATACAGGTACCGCAGTGCACTTTTTATAGTTAGATTATCCTGGATTTCTACTAAAAACGCAATGAAACAAAGAGAAAGTTTAATAAAATACTTGGAACACCGTAGACTAAGTACAAATAACTAGAAATGACAAAACAGGAAGCGCGTTTGACGGCCACCACAAAGTTCGCGGAAAGAGGTTTATCGCATCGTTATATTCGCTTTAAAGTGTATGTGAAGTGAAAAATGTTTCTTCCCAAAATGTTAAAGGAGTAGAGCCCTTTGCATCCCATATTTTTCGAGCCGGAAAGTTTCGAATTTGGCGGCCGGAATGTGTCTCCATTTTGCGCGTATTACAAAATTTGACGTCACAAAGCATTCAAAAGACACGAGTGTCATGGCGTACAAGAGGGTTTCGAGGAGATAAAACACTTAACCGAGGCATATTACCGCTTTTTCTCGAGCTACAAGCACTGGGATCACAGAGTGAGAATACCAGTATATGCGACTTTTTTAATGGAGAGGATTAAGAAAAGAAACGGACGCATTTTATATGTCCGTGTACACGGCTTTATATACTCGGGGATGTTCAGCCAGCTTCAAGCCACTTGTTAACTACTTTTCTCAAAGAAATCCAGTGCCTTTTCTCTAACATGTGATACGCAAACAAAATGTGAAGCTATCCAAGGATTTGGGAAGAGGTTCCATTTACGCACAAAATGGACGATTGTTTCATGTAACAGTTCTGTTAATTCATCGAACGCATCGAAGAGTTTAGTGTACAGCTATTTCAATTTAGGTTGTCGGATGAGAGCTTCAAACGTACGCAACGAGACCGCAAGGTACTTTGGGATTTTTATGTATACGATAAATTGACCAAAGCAATTTAAAATACCTCGTCCATACATCGAAGGCAAACATTTATGGTGCTAACATCTACCTCACTCATCGCACTAACAAACGCAAAACCCGCGAACTAAGCTAAGACCAATTTACAACTACCCATAGTTACTTGCGGTCTCGTTGCGTACGCTTGAAGCTCTCATCCGACAACCTAAATAGGCCATTTCCGAGTTGCCTTTAGCCTCTCTATCAAAGCGAGGCTAGGTGCGAAACCTTTCATATGAAAATGAGTTTTCATTCACATGCAAATAAAACCTATTTGCATGTGAATGAAAACTCATTTTCATATGAAAGGTTTCGCACCTAGCCTCGCTTTGATAGAGAGGCTAAAGGCAACTCGGAAATGGCCTATTGAAATAGCTGTATACAATTTATGTTTGTTTACATGAGTTCGCGATCAGTGTTTCAATTTGTAGGCCACTTTTATTGCTGCATACTCGGGTATAAGAGAGTAAAGGACTATACAAAACAACAGTGTTAATACTGAATATGAATATTTATTGTGAAATGCGGACGAAATGTTTCATAAAGAAAACAGCGATGAAACTGGCCCTTGCAGCGAAAACATCAGTAATTCAGTGGTGTTAACATAATGTTAATGCTCTGTACTGTTCAAGTGGCAATGTCTCGTGTATATTAAGAATTCTCTTATTAAATATATGTTTATAATCATCAGGACAATATATTGCTATTATTTCATTGTGAAATTTTGTGAGAAGTTGCATAATATTGGTAATAATAATATCGATAACGTCAAGGTTCCGGAGTTTATTTATTAAATACGGTATTGTGTAACTGATGAAATAATGTAGTTTAAGACGAAATAAACCGTTCGATTACGTTCGATTAGTTCGGTAATCGATCTCACAGAAAAGTATTCTCGTTTAATGACCTCTGAATTGGGTTATTAGCCAACCGCCCCCCCCCCCCCCCCCCCCCCCCCCCCCCCCCCCCCCCCCCCCCCCCCCCCCGTTATTCACACACTATTATAACACAGTATGCACACGATTCATGAACGTTTCACAGAACACAGACAACGGGGACAAACAACCCACATCACGCCAACTCCACAGCAGCGGTCCATTCACATTTCAACTTAACAGGTCACTCTTCCGCGGACATGAGACTCATCCCGCTTGAACTGCAGCCTACCATCAATACTTCCCGTCGAAAAGCACGTGAGGCCTTCTTAATTCATACAGGGAACACGTTATCACGAAAAGGCATTACCCGAAGACAGGACAGACAGGTGGTCTCTTTATGTACCCCGTCCCCCACCCAAGAAAGAAGGCCTCTTGTTGGCTTAGCCCCCTTTCTATCAGAAGTAGAAACTGAGAAAAACATTCAAAGTTCAAGCTTCATGCACGTGGAATGTTAAAGTCTCATCTCAAATTTTTAGGCCAGTTAATTTTGTCCATTAGCCTCCGGCATCAGATAAGTGAAACCTTGCATAGCTCCCCCCCCCCCCTCCCCCCCCCCCATCCCCGCCCCTACGCAAGGTGGGTCCTCTTCGAGTACACTTGTTATGACCACTTCCCTAAAAAGGAACGCAACCTGTTAATAAAGCGCAGTTCTAAGAGATGTTCAACGTATTGTTGGTTGTTGCATACTTTTATTAGTGTTGTCTTTCTTTATTGCAAAAACAAAATTTAACACTGATTTGTTTACAGCTTTTATAAACCTCAGGTGACAAATAGTCTACGAGACAAAGATAAAGGCAAACCCAAGCGCTTTCAAATAAAATTCATACTCCCGTCTTTACCACATATAACTGGTGCCTGGCCATGAAAACCCACTACATGTTCGCTTAAGTGAGACTCTCATAGAAAAGGTAACTGACATGCGCGTCCTTTTTTCAAATGGGGTTACAAGTTCAGTTTCAAAATGTCCTCGGTAGGCATCTTTTCGGATAAAGAAAAGGTAGAGATAAACTTCATTCCTTAAAAAACTTTTTTGATAAAGGCAGATTTATCGCCAGTAAAAATCGTAAAAGTGTTTGTTGATGTATAATTGTTTTGTTACAGTACTTCAAGAATCCCCGTCAATTATATATAAGTCAACAGTGCAGGCATTTTTTTGGACGAATTGAGCTAATCACGAAAACAAACTTAAGCTCGGCGAGACTGGTGCGAGCTCGCATTACTTTCGCTCGCTCGCCGCCGATCGCGTATTTGCTCTCCCGCTCGACTATCCAGAGAGGGACTTTCACTCGATCGATCGCCGCGCGGATCGCCGCTCGCGTATCTGCTCTCCCGCTCGACTATCCAGAGAGGGACTGCTAGCAGTCTATTTTAAAATTTGTTTAGTGTTTGGTTGACATTTCGGTTTTGCAAAACGTCGGGGGTTGGGAGGAGTGAATGAGTCTAGCCTGACTCTCACACCCTGGGTCACGTCTTTTGTCTCGCTTCAGTCCGCAGTTTAACTCAGCGCTCGTTCGCCCCCAAAATACACCTGCTTTGCAATCTACCTTTATATTTGACCGAGAGCATTTATTGGAGCTCTCAGAGAATTTCCTTTGCAAACGCGTCATTGAATTTAACTAAATAAATGTGTTTATAGCCTGTGTTATACCGATGTCATTTTAATACTGTTTATAGTAAACGATCTTTAAATAGTTTGGTTGGTTGAAAGTATTGGTTAAGACCTCGTTTTATTTAAAGCCCATATAGGTGTAAGCTTCGTTTAAAACATAGAAAATCGTAGAAAACTATACTTCACTACTTATGCAACTGAAGTGATTTAAACTTGAATGTCTTAAAGCAACGAATAAAATTAAGGTTGTGCGATGAGAATAAACAGCGCTTGAGGATTTGGATATTCAAGTGCCGTCATGTCCACCAATGTAGTGTTGCCAGAAGTATCGCTTCCCAAGTATTGGGTATTGTATTGTTTGTTCTTGAACATGGTGTAACTCCAAAAGTAGTCAGCCACAAACGTAGCGTTGTCTGGATACGGAAAACCAGATGAAGATTCCTTACACAGAGGAAGGCGAAAACAAGTAATAAAAAACTGAAATTAGTGAACGTCTGAGTTTTAATTCCACCAAACTGAATAATCTGAGGAAAAGTAGTGCTCTTGGACTTTAAGTTGTTTGAGGGGAAACGCTTTTTAATTTTTGAGATCGGGCATATCTGATTTGTGACTTAAATGAACTAACGGGACGAAAGCAGGTGAAGTTCAAGGTAAGGAAGATGAAAGTAAAATGAGGTGAACTGGAGTTTCGTCTGCGTCAAGTAAAATGAGATATAAAAGAATGTGTGAGGTGAAGAGAATTAACAATGAAAGCCGGGGAAGGAAAGGGGATGGGAAGGGGAAAAGAAGAAAAATAAAAGAAAACAAATGGGATAAACAGTAAATTAAAATAGAGGTGAGCAATTAAAGGGACAAGAAGTAAAGCATTAGCAACAACAGAAAAAAAAACAAGAGGAAAGCTGTGAAGAGAAGAAGCAAAATTCCATCGAAGAGAATTAAAATGAATTGATATTCAGGTAAAGATATAAGTAAATGAAAAAAAAAAATCTTTGTGTGCCCTGTTGCATTGAGTGCTAAAGAAGATCAATATACAGTGACGTTAACGGAAGCAAACTATATATTAAATAAGCAATTGAATTACTAACATTGAATTCGTGACAAATTAAATTAAACTTACAACGGCTTTTATGTTTATGTTGTTACCGTCTCCTTCTGCAGTAACGACGTACTGTTTATCTCCGTCCTTGAAGATTAGACTCACATAATCCTGAGATATCGCGCTGGTCGTTATTACAGCTATAAAAGAAAAAACAAAGAGACTACTGGAGATTATGGAACGCAAATTGCCACTTCACACGAGAAAGAGAAAAAGTGAAAAAGTATTAAAGTCTTTAAAGGGAACCTCTAAATTAAAGTCAATTAGAATTATTTTAAAAACAAGCCGAAAACAGAGTGTGTACAAGAAAGAAATGCAAATGGCTATCACTTATTTTTGCTTTTAAATTTCTCGCGCGCCACCATTTTTAAGCATTATGATGTTTATGCACTGAGTTTTCAAATTGTTGCATACAAAAAAACCTCGATTTATAACAATAGAGGCATTATTAGACAAACGAGATGAGAAGAGACTTGCTAGCTAAAACCCTGCTCTGTTGGAGTCGTAGGTACAACACTTGCTTAGGCCATTTTCTGTTCGCATCAGCTGTTTTCAGCTGGTTGAAGAATTTTTTCGCTTTAGTAAGGGTTTTGTTATTGGTAATCTACGGGAAATTTCGAAAAAATCTTAAAAAAACGTTCGCAAAACCTTCCAAGAGTATTCGAGAGTTTTTAGTTTTCAGAAAAATGAAGTGAAAAGGTCTGAAAAGATGCAATGTCACGGGAATTGTGTTTTTTCACACAGTACTTAACATTTAACTTAATGATCCTTAAAGTTTGTTCTTATACGAAACGCTTTTAGAAAAGCGAAAAGAAAATATCAAGTGATTCCTCAAAGTGAGAAAGAAAACATAACAAGTTTTTAGCGATATTTACAAGACAAAAAAAATACATCGAACTCGAACAAACTGGGTAATTTTTATTATTTTTTTCAAGCTGATATTTATTTTCATTCTGACCATCTGCAGCCAAGACAATCAATCAATCAATCAATAGTTTCCGTACGTTGATATAGAAATATTCTTAACAAAACAGTTTCTTATTATATTATATAACATTAGATTCCCATTGATAAAACTATATATTTTTTCTTCTCAGTTTGTGATACTAATTTTGTGGGGTGTCAGTAAAACGCGGGGTCGGGGCCGGGGTCGGGGTGGGATTAGGTCTAGGATTAGGTATGGGATTAGGCATAGTGTTAGGATTAGGTAAAGGGATTATATTTAATCCCATACCTAATCCTAGACCTAAAACTTGAACAAATTATGCTAATGTTTTTCAAGTTTATCGTATTGTGTCTTGGAAACTTTACAACTCTGAAATTGATATATTCTCCCTTCGAAAATTCACTTGATATCTTCCTTTTATTGTTCTATGAGCATTTCGTGTCTGACAAAGGTATTGAGGTCGCGGGGGATACCTGGCTATGAATAAATTCATAAGGCAAACTTTTGGCAGGGGTGTCACTTTTAAAAGTTTCATATATCTTGGGCATTTAGACGCCGATTTCGCTAAAACTTGACAGATATATTAGGGAATAATTGGAGTTCACCAGCACCATTTTTTATTCAATGAATCGCGCTTTACGGTAATGCTGTAATGTGTGTAAGTTAAAATTTGTAAAACGTGATTTTGTCACAGGAAACCCAAGCGTAATGTTTGCATATTAATGATATTTGAAAATATAAGACATTGTATGGAATTTCGAATTCAACGTTTTAAGCAATATATAAAATCAAAATTGCTGAATAAAATCGTTGAAACATTTATTGGCGTTGTGTTCTATCTTTATACAGTGTTTCTACGCTATTTGAACGATGTTTAGTCCATTTATCTTACCTTGTATAATATAACTGAAAGGAAGGAGAGTTCAGTAGCTTTCGGCGTTCGACACGTGTCCACAAATGGCTCATTTTTCGCACAAAAATAGGTGCTGATCCCATTCTGACTGGTCTTCCTTACAGCAGAATAACGTTAAATTACATTTCTTCGAACAAATTGAACATCCCTTGTTATTATGACGAATAAGCCGCTACACAAAATCACATAGCACTGCAAAATAGGCGCCATAAAAGCGTGAAGAACAGAATAGACCACGGATGCGCAGTCAGCACTGGGTACCAGAGTAAAATCAAAGCCCAACAGGGAAGGGCATGTTCAATTTTGTCTCAAAATTTTGTCAACCTGTCCTTGATTTTACTCTGGTGCCCAGTGCTGACTGCGCATCCGTGGTCTATTCTGTTCTTCACGCTTTTATGGCGCCTATTTTGCAGTGCTATGTGATTTTGTGTAGCGGCTTATTCGTCATAATAACAAGGGATGTTCAATTTGTTCGAAGAAATGTAATTTAACGTTATTCTGCTGTAAGGAAGACCAGTCAGAATGGGATCAGCTCCTATTTTTGTGCGAAAAATGAGCCATTTGTGGACACGTGTCGAATGCCGAAAGCTACCGAACTCTCCTTCCTTTCAGTTATATTATACAAGGTAAGATAAATGGACTAAACATCGTTCAAATAGCATAGAAACACTGTATAAAGATAGAACACAACACCAATAAATGTTTCAACGATTTTATTCAGCAATTTTGATTTTATATATTGCTTAAAACGTTGAATTCGAAATTCCATACAATGTCTTATATTTTCAAATATCATTAATATGCAAACATTACGCTTGGGTTTCCTGTGCACAAAGCATGCTGATTTCACCACTCACTGAGATCCTTCAAAATCTCTATTGTGTCATTTCTGAAGCCGATTTTTTTATTTCAGCTTTAATTAAAAATTAATAGCTTTTAAACGAGTAAAATTGTCTACGTTAAAATTTGAAGCCTCATAACTTTCCTTTGAAAGCCTATTTAAACATTTTGCGTCAGATATGACAATCTACAATACACCTAGTTTACCTCCCTGCCGTATCATCTCATGAAATTTTATATCCACGCTGAATTATTGGTCACAAAATTGCTTGTTTTTACGCTTCCGAAGGCTTCCCGAGCAAACACGAATGGAAAAGTATGATTCTCAATGGTAATTTTGCTAATTTTAATCCACGGGCTATTGTCAACATTTCATGCAGAAAGAACAATGCGTTGCAAAATAGCGTATAGGGCTTTGCACGTGCAATTATTGATTCAGAAATATTACGGAGCCTGTTTGTGAATTTTTCGCGCACTTTCGGTATCAGCCGTCCCACTTCGTGCATACTCTTTTCATAAATGCATACTGACGAACGGAAACAATGTGGAAAGCATACTGTGTAGGTCTCTCCAAACTATGTGCGCGAGTTCAATAACTTTGTTAGCCGTGGTTGTTATCAAAGAGTGGATCATGTATCTGCTGAATAAGCCCCCTATCCTTGAGCGAATGTTAATAACATTCAGCAAAACCGACAGCTCATCTTAGCCGTTTCATAAGGAAACTAAGGCTACTTACTGTTGCTTAAACCACTGAAGCTTCCGTCACAATGCACATCATTGTTATGACGATGGAGCATGCCACCGTTCTTCCTGCTAACAAGGCTCCACATCCGGTAGTTAGTGTCTGCGTTAATTGGGTGCATTTTAACAGGGTTGGTTGTTTGTCGAGCAGGAAAGAGACACGTTGCCGGAAAACAGTTTTCACTGGTTCCGTGAATATGAATCCAAGGAAACATCCAATGTGGCCCGCAATGCAGACGCTTCGAATTCGTCTCTACTTCATCTGTACTTGGAGTTACTGCCTACAAAACAAAACACAGCGCAATTGACTACGTTGTCATCGTGGAACAACTACAGCAAGTGGTCAAAGCGAGATTTGAACTCGGGTTCCCCGGATTTCAAGTCTGGCTCCCTAACCACTTGACAAGTCGTCTCCTCTCTTAAAATGAAGACAATTTAACTTGACAGGGTAGTGCTCAAATTTTTTGGTTTGGATCGAGTCTCAAACCCTCTCAAATGCGTGGTGCATTATTTTGTAATTCTTTGTAATTTTGGGCTCAGTTAATCGGTCGTGTTTAGGAGTAATGTGTAAAAGTGTTCTCATGTTCACAGAATTTCAGTTCTGAATGGTCAATGTATTCCGACCCTGATGATGAGGTGGGAGGGGTCAGAGGGGTTGTGTCAGTCCCACTGACCCAACGAGCTATGCTATCGAGGGTGTATAGAGCGTTTTCACTCACGTGACCTTCAGTCCCGTGGGACTCAAATGACAAATGACAAAGTCCATGGCAGCCATGTTGGTGTTCCTAACAAAAGAAGTTAATTAAAATTCTTTTGTACGGGGACACCAATATGGCGGCTATGACGTCAAGTGAAAACGCTCTATTGCAGGTTTAACCATGTTGGATAGGTCAGTGGATAGAGAACTACTGATAGAGTGGTGCCTTTTCGTCCAGGTTAGAGTGTTGGAAAAAAGGCTGATCATCCATTCTCGTGAAGATCACCAGATTACAGAAACCACGGATGATGTTGGCAGAGCTTGAGAACATGACATTGCTGGACCAAACCCACCGTGAAATTGAGCAACCCATTTTCCTCGCCACGTCCAAAGCAAGTATTTGGATTATTTGTTTAAATGTCAGCAGATTTATAAAGCTGCACAGATATCAGAAAGAACAGTGCAGTTTGAGTCTGAGTCTGATTCTCTCAGACGAAGGGATAGCGCTCAAAACGACAGCTTTCGAATCTCTTTACGGTGGCCCATTTACTTTATCAACTAGTTCATAAAACCAAACGTTTGTGATTCACTCCACCACCGACTAAGCATTAACAGTTTCTTTAGAAACCAACCCCATTACTGATTATTTCTTGGTGTTGCGGAAACTATTGTTGGTTAGCTATTGTGTCGTGTTGTGGGTATTGTTTGTTATCTTTTGATTTTTTTTTACGTCATTTAGTGATCGAGACAGTCTCAGCGAGGCAGCTTTAGGATGGGTTCTTGGAATGGCGCTGGATAGATACAAATGGAGAGAAATCATCCGTACCTAGGGCATGGACAAGCGTGATGACGACAGTCTAATATGACCAATGGTTTTTCGAGCCCGAACTGGGTAAAGGAAGTCTTAGTGGAGAGAACTGATGTTCCTTTCTAACCTGTTTATCCTGTTTTGATACTAAGGCTCGAATTTTGATGTCATCCTCGAGCTTCTCATCACTATTAAGTTCCACGTAATCTTCAAAGCTGGGATCATATCGCTGTAACTTGATAGCTGCTGGGGCAACTTGGTCTAATAACACATCTGAGAAGACTTGCAGAAAAAGATGGCGTAAATCCTTGACTTCGCCTCCCTTCTGGTGTGAGAGTATGCGCTTAGTTTCATTAAAGGTCACATGGACTTTCACCATTTTGGGCATCTTGAATTCCTAGACTTCAGAGAATAATTTGTTAGCTTTTCAATGCCGGTTCGGTAATCCATAGAGTTAGATAGCCTGAATCGGCTCTCCATCGTCACTATTTATCTTTTATATATAAGAACCTGGTAAAAACGGAAGGGTCGCCCTTACCGCATACCGGGAAAAATTGATATGTCTGGCTTATTTTCTGCACGCATGCAGTTTAACTTTCAAGTTCGAAAACTGCTCATAACTTTTGAGCGAAAGCAAAAAATGGAAGTTGTAAAAGCGTTTTGATCCCAAATTCTTACTCGTGGCGAAAGCCAAAGAGTTATGTATTCGGCTCTGAATTTTCTTTTCTTTTTTTTTGTGTCACATGTGCGCATGCAAATGTCTGCACGCATATTTTAGTTTCACTGGTCTGATTGGTTGACACGCCGAAACTCGTGATCTTGCTCTTGATTTCAAGATGGCGGAAAAATCACTTCGTGTGTTGACTTGAGAAGCAGAAGGATGAATTACAGCGTACAAGTTTTCAAGACAATGGAAGGCGTTTAGAGATGGATAGGACGGTTTGATACTGTGTAAATAAAAATAGTAATAATAAATATCCTTTATTTACCCTCGGCAGTGTTTATAGCACAAGTGCTAGTGGGACCGAGCATTCAAATTAAACATAACATTTTTAAAAATCTCAACTGGCAGGAGGCAAACCAGTTGGCTATTTTACAAGCGTGGCCGAGGAATTGAACTCGGGTCTACCGTGAAACAACTCCATCTGGTGGTCAGAGCGGGACTTGAACCCGAGACCTTCGGATTTCAAGTCCAGCGCCCTAACCACTCGACCACGCTGCCTCCCTGTGTTCGCTGCTTATTGTTGTGGAATTTTTGTTCCGGCAAGTTGTGGTTTATGTAACTTGCCATTTCAGTTTAAGCGATGGTTGTGCCTAAATAATACCGTCCAGAAGGACGTCGGACACCTTATTGAAACTTAATTTTATTTTCAATAAATTTTTAAGTGTAAAAAAGAAAATCTTAAATCCCTACTCAGGATTGAACCTGTGATCTCAGCTAGGCTTAGGCTTACATAGCCTACCGTACCACTGTACTACCTAGCTTCTCGGGTTGCTTAGTTCTAAATTTAACTATATAAACTGCTACCCCTAACCTCAACTGAAAGCTAACCAGTTACTCCGTTATATAAGTCTCAATAAGGTGTCCGACGTCCTTCTGGACGGTATGATTTGGGCTTGACCGTTAGCGATCGTGGTTTCAAGTGTCGGCTACTGAATGTAGTGAATATAATGTAGTCTTACTTTTCAGATATACTTTCATGTAAAAGCACTCAAAACACTTGGGAATCATTAATAATGCAACGTTTTAAAGACGCCACGGGTTCAAGATATGAACAGTCTCTTGTCTGGCAATATTATCACCACATTTGAGCTAAGTCGCTTGAAAGCTCGCTGAATGCGAACATAAAACGTGCGCTCAATTTCGAACAAACTTTAGTATTGAGAAGAAGAATGAACTGAACGCGCGGTGTGATAAAGGAAACTCAGTAACAAACTTTAAACAAACCAGGGAGCGCTAGCGGAGGGGGTATGATAGGGAGAGGGGGGAGGGGGTTAGCCATAAGCAACCGAAGCCGCGCAGACATCTCCATACTTCTAGTCTCTGCGATCTACCCGTGCGAAATGATTTCCGAGAATTCTCGAGAAAAGCAAAATTCTCAGAAATTCTCAGAATTTCTCAGGATTTCTAAAGAAATCTTGGTACATTTTGGTGCGACCGAAATTTCCCGGAAATTCTTGGGAAATTTCGAGATCACCTCCAGCAGGATTTAACACCTTCTCGGTTATTGCCGAGAATTCTCGGGATTTGGCTGAAATGTGTTAACCAGAAATAAGCTTGCTCAAAAGAAGGGGTTCTCAGGATTTCTCGGGAAATCCCAGGAATAACTTGAGACGCTATTCACTATTTACTGAAAACACGTTTGAGTTTGACTTCAGCCTACAGGAGTGATTGTCAAATAAGCTTACTTTCACTGCGAAAGTATGGAGGCCGAAGTTAATCATCAACCTCACATGTTGCCCATTATCGGCTTGTGGGCCGGGACTTGAATACAAGGCGATATCGCACGGCAAGATACATTTCATGTTCGCTTTTTTTGGCTCATCCACTCATTCCACACTCATTATCCCGACACAATCATTTTTTGAAATAGTATTGACGCCGTAACGAAATGAAACCTTGGCCGGTATAAAAGGTAATTCCTCGATTATAATGACATCTTCAAACGCGTTTGTAGATCGAAGCTTATGCATAACATAACAACATGTTGTTATTATTCAGCGAGATGCAAATAGCTTAATGGCCCCAGCTTATGTTGTATTCTATATTTTGCCGTATAAAACGTGTGTTTAGAGTAGGAAGGCAATGCGATCGCATGTCAGAGCACACATTTGTAAACAAGCAATTTATGTAGCGTCCCGCAAAGTAAATATTAAGCTTAAAATATACATGAAAGATTACTCGCAATTGCGTCTCTTCTTAAGATTAAATTGACATATTAAAGTCATACCTTATACGTGTTTTATGAGGGACCTCTCATCATGGAATCCTGCACTTTTTCACTCGAAAAGACCCAATAATTCAAGTAAATAATCCGGCTTCTGATCTTTATAGGTTCGCGCGCGCGACCTCATTCCCAGTGTCCTCTCTACTTAGCGTCATATATCACGTGAGCACAAACAAAGGCCGTTTGAATTTGTGGCGGCCATCTTTGGTGTATCAAACAACCGTTTACGTACTTTTTACAGTGTGTTTGGACGCTGTTTAATCCAAGAATGAGCTATTTCTTAGCAGTTGAGATTAATATGTGAGACGACGGTCAAAATCAGGACGCTAAAATGTGAGTACAAACTTAACTTTATACTTTGTAATCTTTTCAGTCAGTACGAAGCTTTAATTTAAGACTTAAGTCTTAATTAAGCTTATACAATGTAAGCTTAAGTTAAATTGGGCTGTATAAGCTTAAGTTACTGAGCTTTGGCTTTATACAATGTACGCTAAGAAGAGTGTAGGATAATTTCTTTATAGCAGTGAATGGTTTAATATTTTATCGAGCGCATTTTAGTTTGTTAGGGTAAAACAGTATTCGTCCTCCTGCCAAATTCAAAAGATTTGAACCTCGATCGACCGGTTAACAATTCGGTCAGCCTGGTTCTCGATAAAACGAGACTGTATTCATTTATTCGTTAATCGTTCGATTGTTCTCAAGCTTACTTCATGATGTTAGATCATTTTAGTCTTGCTTTTTTATAGTTGTGTCATATCCACTGTAAGATGTGGATTTAGTTAATTTAGAGTTTTAACTAAGCTTAATGGTCTCTGTGTATGTACATGTACATGTAGTAGGGATATTTTTTGTTGGACCATTGATTTGTCAGATTTAAAAGGGGCTATTTCGCCAGTCTTTATTGTCATAATTATTGAATAACCGAAAGGCATACATGTATTTTAATTCATGAATGGAAACCTAAAAATAATGGCCCGGTTTGATTCAAAATTAAGCTTAAAATTACTCTACAAGTACACTGGAACTATATACCAGGCTCCGGTTTGTTCAAAAGGTGGATAGCGCTATCCACAGAATAAATCACTATCCAATGGATAAGTATTACAGCGGTTACCATTAAGGTGGCTCCATATAGTTTTTTGGCGCGCAAGGCATGGGTACGAAAATGGCCCGAGCGCGTGTTACATGTAGTTTATTTTGATGATGTCCAAAAATAAAGAGGTTTTTACGATAGCTAAAACGTTAATTACGCACGTTCCACACGGTAAATTTTCATAAAAGTTGGCAAATTGGTAGGATTTTCTTGGTTCGCGATCACAGAGAAAAGACAACAATTTTTGTACATACACAAACCCAATAAACTTTAAAAACGAAAAGTGAGTAAATTGCCGAAAATTATGTACCGATTGTTTTATGGCTTTGTCATATGAGACTTACTGAATGTTTATACTGTTTCGCCAAAAATCGCGAATATTTACATTGTACCATGTAAAACCGAGAAAAGGTGTCGAGAGGTTTGCTAGCCTTGAACAACAAGCCCCAAAAATCAATCAGTGGTTGCCATAGTAATGAGACAAGACTGCCAAATTAGACTTCTTCGTAAAGGAGAAAGCCTAAGCTACATGTATGTGTATATTATTATGCCTAGTATTGCGAAACAGAACTCTAGAAAGACAGCAATAAGGTCATGTATATTTTATTTGGAAGAGTGGCCAATAGCTATATGGAGCCACCTTAAGGTACACTGTACTTGCCCAGGGTATATTTGTCGTCTCTGAATACCTCCCAAAAATGTCTCAGTAAGCCAACCCAATTTTCCCATAACTTTTCATACATTTAGGCATGGTCCTGAGCTAAGTTACCCCCTACCCTAGAAATTGTTCTAACCCTAGAATCTTAACTCTAACCCTAGATTTGAACTATCCTTAACCCTAGCTTTTGCCGGGGGGTGTCAAAAGCCCTGGTCACGTGACCGCCATTTTTCTTGATTAACCCATTCACTCCTGAGAATTTTTACGTTTTTGAGCGATTTTCTGCATTCACACGCCCCATAGGATTTCGTGACTCCATATTTGAAGTTACCATTGAAAGTGCTGCTGTTCTAAAACACTGAAGGCTCGAGTTTACTGAAAACGTCATTGTGACGATCTCATTTTGCTTCGTTGATTTGCAATAAAGGGTCCAATATGAATTATCTACGATTTTTGGTTAGTTCACAGCCATTTTTCATCTTTAGTAGCTGCCTGGTGAGCATCATTAAGCTTGGAGGTAGTTCAGAGTCCACTTCTCAATGAAGCGAGTTAGTTGTTGTACTTCGTTTACGAATTTGGCTCGTTGCTCGTTGAACTGGAAAAATGGCCGCCTGGAAACGAAGCAGCTTTGGGACTCGACTCTGGATGAATTTCTCGACCTACCGCGGCATATTTTGGAAGTTGCGACCACAGAAGAACACAACAAGCGCGAAATTTCGGCGGTGGGTCGGAGTGGCTGTGGACTTAGTATAAATATGAAATGTGTGCGGAAAGAAACGAACGCTGTCAAAATTCTTGGCCATTTCCCAGCATGCAGTGCGGTGGTGATATTGAAAATTGAGGCAAGGTCAGTATGCATTAGAACGAGAGGCTAGAGCTCGGCCCGAGCAACGAATAAGAGCAAAAAAATTCACTGCTAAGCTAGCACTTGGACTGAATTTTGCTGTGAATGTTGACTTTTGGGTTTGCCATGATGATTTGAATAAAAAAAACTAAAGGCAAAAACGTGATTTTTGTTGTTTTTCTATGACGTTAAAAACGGTCATTTTTGTTATTGTCCAAATTCAAACGCTGATATTCTGCAAAAATCGCTGACTTTTTTGTGTTTATTGGGTATCTCAATTTGAGGACTTTCTAGTCAATGCTCAGAACTGCTAGTTAGGGCAATGTTCGCGCGATTGAGAAAGTTGCAATTTTTTAAAGCAGTGGAGTATTGTACGGCCGGTTTTGGCCGGTGTAGGAGCGAATGGGTTAAACAAAAAAATTATTTTTCTTACTGTTGATAGTTTTGAGTCCAATATGAATTATCTACGATTTTTGGTTAGTTCACGGCCATTTTTCATCTTTAGTAGCTGCCTGATGAGCATCATTAAGCTTGGAGGTAGTTCAGAGTCCACTTCTCAATGAAGCGAGTTAGTTGTTGTACTTCGTTTACGAATTTGGCTCGTTGCTCGTTGAACTGGAAAAATGGCCGCCTGGAAACGAAGCAGCTTTGGGACTCGACTCTGGATGAATTTCTCGAGCTGCCGCGGCATATTTTGGAAGTTGCGACCACAGGAGAACACAACAAGCGCGAAATTTCGGCGGTGGGTCGGAGTGGCTGTGGACTTAGTATAAATATGAAATGTGTGCGGAAAGAAACGAACGCTGTCAAAATTCTTGGCCATTTCCCAGCATGCAGTGCGGTGGTGATATTGAAAATTGAGGCAAGGTCAGTATGCATTAGAACGAGAGGCTAGAGCTCAGCCCGAGCAACGAATAAGAGCAAAAAAATTCACTGCTAAGCTAGGACTAAAACTGAATTTTGCTGTGAATGTTGACTTTTGGGTTTGCCATGATGATTTGAATAAAAAAAACTAAAGGCAAAAACGTGATTTTTGTTGTTTTTCTATGACGTTAAAAACGGTCATTTTTGTTATTGTCCAAATTCAAACGCTGATATTCTGCAAAAATCGCTGACTTTTTTGTGTTTATTGGGTATCTCAATTTGAGGACTTTCTAGTCAATGCTCAGAACTGCTAGTTAGGGCAATGTTCGCGCGATTGAGAAAGTTGCAATTTTTTAAAGCAGTGGAGTATTGTACGGCCGGTTTTGGCCAGTGTAGGAGCGAATGGGTTAATGCAACTCAAGTTCCCTACCACACGATTGTGCCAATTGGCTGTTGAAATGCATTGCTGAAAACAGAATCGAAAAATATTAAAATCCGAATGAGAAAAACGCGTTTTTGTGATTTACTTATTTGGTAATTCCCTATGATTGACAGCTGTCAAACTCCCTCAACTGTTGACTTGACAGATCAAAATAATATTAAAAGAATGTTTTCAATACTCAAAATCAGTTGCTTTTCGTTTGAATTTGCTAGCACAACTCAGTTCTGGTACAGAAACACTTGAAAAAACTATATTTTGAATTTCCCGCCAAAGGGTCATGTGACCTAATTCAACCAATCAGAATGCTCAAAAGTGGTCAAAAGGCCAAATTTTGAATGTCCATATCTTCTTAACGATTTAAGATATTGACCTGAAATTTTGGATTTTGAAATTAGACATCAGGATGCACCCTGGGCAAATACCTTAAGGTGATTCCCTAGTTTTGCATTGCGCATCACTACTGCGCATAATAAATTGTGTCATTTGCGTGTGCACGAGCGCGTGCGCACTCCGAAGCAAGAGGGTTTCCTTTAAGGATTCAATTACAAAGAGGATTTTGCGCTGGTCGGGAACAATAGCTTGACAACGAGCACGGTGACCCCCAATTTTTAATGCAGAAATTTAAATGACACACGGTTGACTACAATATATCGCGATTTAAAGAAAAGTTAAAAATTCTGCTTTGAAATATTTGTATTTGAATGCTGTAAAGAACACGTCTTCAGGTAGTGTTGGGTATGCGCGCACGCCGCGAATTCTTTAATTTCTTTCATAATCTTAATTCCTGGTCAACTAAAATAGTTTATAATGTAAGATCAAAGTCAATTTTGTTGAACTGCTCTATTATTTTAATCCAAACAATGATTTTTTTTAGAAATTATAGTCCCCTTTCTGATTATTAGGGTTCAGTAATGAAACCTCGCGGGTCGTATAGTTACTATAATGGCCATCCATGTTGTGCAAAAACGAGCACAGTGACCCCTATTTTTTATTTCATTTTTGTGATGCTCATAACATAATTACCATCTGGACCAAGTTTTAGAAAATCGTAAAAATTCCTTCTTTTTCAGTGGAATCACCTTAACACGCGACCCACTGCCCTCAAAACAGTCGGATAAAGTTGAGTTTTAGTGGACGTCAATCAAAGAAAAGCCATTAAAATTATTTTAGACTCTGACAGGATTTTAAGCAAACAGAACTAAAAAATCAACAATTTTACCTGCTGAGAGAAGGTAAAACTTAATCAAACTCAATTTCCAAGCCAGTTTAAACAAAAAGAAAAGCTGATGTTTGAGGAACTGTATTTTTAGAATAAAACTTTTAAATTTCACTGTGACTCAGTGAAGCATGATGAATTGTAGGCCGATCACAACTCATGAAGCCGTGGCTGCACCAAGTGCCAGTTTTTATATCATGTTGAATGAAATCTTCTCTGTAAAACTATAATTGACTTTAAAATTTGTTGTTTTAAAATGTTTACTATTTCTTTTTGGTAAAATTGTTTGGAATCCAGTCGGAATTTTAATTGTTAATGGTAACCGCTGTAACAAAATCTTTTGGTTATCCGCTGGACAGTGATTTATCCAGTGGATAGTGCTATCCACCTTTTGAACAACTGGGGGCAGGATGGATAAAGATTGCAATTTAAAAACATTGGCTCCATGTGTTTTGGAAAATTTGCTAAAAACTGATCATGGCTTGACCTTCAAGAATTCAATTGATACATGTATGTTGTTCTTCTAAGAGCATTTTGTGTCCAGGCCCCGGTTGTTCAAAAGGTGGATAGAGCTACATGTATCCAGCGGATAAATCTCTATCCAGCAGATAACGCAATTGGTTTTGTACACGCTTATCTGCTGGATAGCGATTTATCTGCTGGATAGCGCTATCCACCTTTTGAACAACCGGGGTCAGAAAAATTTCTCAGTTTTATTATTAGCACAGTCTGAGTTAAAAACATAAAAAAATACCTGGTCATAGCCCCTTTAAAAGCAAGTAAAAACATTTTATATCTTGTCTGATTATTTATTTGACAAATGATTATTATTCAGCTGTACATGTACATTTACAGCTGTACAGTCTGTATGTATGTGCCTGATCAGTCTTTCTCCTTGAACAAAAAAGATTATGCATGTGATAAGACAATCCCTAAGGAGAATCGTCTTTTTTTGCATGTTCTTATATTATTACAGTGTATGTACATGTACAGTTTAGCTGTTGTGGGTGTATTGTGTGTGGTACTGACACTAAAGTAACTGCATGTCCCAAATTGAAACTGATTTACTGATTTTATGAATGGAGACACCATGGTTAAATAGAAATTACAGTCTGTAAATGTACACCAAAGCATAAATCTATTAGGGCATAAACTTCAACTTTCATTGTTCAATCGTCGCTGTCAGAATCGCTGATATCATCTTCCTCCCATTGTATCCCGTGTGGATTGCAGCACGTTTCCTCTGCCATACAAGATGTACAAGTCATGTACATTGTATGTTTGCTTCAAAATAGAAACACCTGACTTGTATGTTTTAAGGAAACATACATGTACAGTGTATATGTACATGTACCATTGATCATGCACATCCTTTGAAATGCCTTGAAAATCAGCCTGTTTTATGTACAATGTACAATCATGTACCGTTGGTTTCACTTCAGGGTTTGAAAAAAGATCATCTCGTTATCACAAGATCAGTAAAAATGAACTTGCGAAGAATGAATTGAAACTACATTGTATTATGCCTTCAAATTGTTTTTTCAAGGAAAGGAACTACTGTACAGTATCTGAACACATTTGAGGTAAATGCGAGTTTAAATTAATTCATGGGATCATTCATTGCAAGTTGAATGAAAGTTAAAAGATCGATCGATTGATTGATTGATTGATTGATTGTTTAACGCTACGTGACATACATGTAACAAATCATGCTGTCAATTTGCAGTCAACAAATTGATCATGCAATGAACTTTTTCCAAACTGCAGAGTGAAACCAATGGTGCATGAAGCAGGCTGATTTTTAAGGCATTTCAAAGAACATGTGGGATGAATAGTACCAGTAATCTTTCAACATGTGGCACAAACTGTCAGTAATACATGTGCATGTATGTACAGTACCAATTTTATTTACATCAGTGGGTTTAAAAAGCTTAAAGGTTATGCAGTAGGGCTGAACGACAAAACGTTTCAGTGTCATATCATCAGAAAGCAAAACCTACATGTATTTTCTCCATTTATTTATTAAAATCCATACTGTAAAATCCTGGTTATACAGTAATATCACCCACTTGCATGTTGGGATCGATTGTACCATAGATAGCGTCGGTGCGATGTTGGCCGATGGTCAGTCGACATGTCCACCGACATGTTGGTGTCAAGTCTCGGTGGAATATCAGTCAAGTGTCGGTAGTCTATCGGTCTAGTGTCGGTATATACAGTGTAGTCCATCGGCCAAATATCGGTAGTCTATCGGTGAAATATCGGTCAAGATATCGGTCAAGCATTAGTTGTGTATTGTTCAAGTGTTGGTATTGCAAAAAAGACAGACAAAACTTATCAAAGTCACTATACTACTCTTGAAGATTTGGCCTTCCTCAATAAACTTGCACGACATGCAAATGACCCATAACTATTTTTGTGACGAAACCTTTTTGCTGCTTGCGTATAGTATACAGTAGTTAGTGTAATATAAAACTGCTACAAAAATTTCATGCTACAGCTGTACATGGTACAGTGTAGTCCTTACTTTACATGTAGATGTTAAATTAGGTCATACAGCTGTACATGTACTGTATATCGTAACTCTGTCGCGTTATTATAAATTAATTATAGCCTTTCACATTGTATTTTATTTTAACCTACATTGTACATGAACATTTTCTTTAATAAAAAAAAATCCTTATTAAATGTTATAATGAATTGTGACACTAATTGAATTTTTCTTTTGTTTTTCAGTGATCAATCATCCCAAGGAGAAATTAACAACATGATACTGAGGGGGAAAACAAAAATAACTGAGAAAACAGTTTAAAGCATACACTGTACATTGTAAAAATATTAATGATGGTTATTTTGTTGTTTTTAGACCGTAACAATTATAATTATTGATGACAAATTATAGCGTACACTGATAAAAAGATGTGTTGTGAAAATTATTCATATAGCAAATTTTTATTGATTACGATAATACAGTGAAACCTCTATTAAGCGGACACTTTCGGGGCCTTCCCAAGTGTCCACTTAATAGAGGTTTGTAAAAATTGCACAATGTTTGCTAACGATTAACATTCAACCGTTACTCTGTACTGTGATAAAGTTCCATGTTTTTTTCTGATAATACCGAGAGTTCAAGTTCATTACCTTTCATTACCAACTTTAATTTGTTAGTAAATGCAAAAACATAACAGCAAAACAACAACGACAAAGTTTTTGAAGAGATAGACAAATTCTGGCAAGGAAACTGTTACGGGGAAAAGAGTAAACCGAGGTGCCGGATATGGCTTAGAGCTTCCCTGCGAATACCTCTTTTATGGTGATAAGTTTTCATGTGAGTGGCTAAAGAAAAAAATAGGCAAAGAAGGATTTGATTGTGAATAACTGTGCTGTACTTTGCGTAAGACTTTTAGGTGAACTTTGATCGCGGATGACAATCATACAGCCGGATATCGGTCTAATCTACAGTTTATTGACAGCTAAATCTATTGATTTATCTTTATTAATCGATTACAGTACATTGTACGTGTTTGAAGGACGTAATCCAATACTACTATTGTCAATTCAGTCTAGTGTCCGCTTAATAGAGGTTTCTAACAATAGAAATTAGCCAAATAAATTTATTTTAGTGTCCGCATCCGCTTAATAGAGGTGTCCGCTGAATAGGGGTTCATTTTAAAGAAGACGTTAATTTCTGGACCCGGCTAGCCTTAGGATTTTTTTAATTTCAATCTTCTTTTCGTGCCAGTCGTCTTACATGTAAGTAACAAAAATAGGTCTTATTTTATTCTTAGTTCCAATTTTACTTTTTATTTTTTGGTTTTCTGAAGCAATATATTTCTTTAAAAAATTCTCCTTTATTTAAGTGATATACTGTATTTCTTTACAGAAGTCTGCTTTATTTACAAGAATTGTGTACATAAAGTAATTTTCATCTTTTCAGGTTTCTGAAGTGACATGGTTTTTTTTATAAAAGTACATTTTATTTACAAATGTGTGTACATAAAATTATAGAACTGATCCAACATAAATGGTAATGTATCTTTGTGAAATGAAAATTGATTCTGTGTTGTTCTTGGTTGGTTTAAAATTGTAATACTGACTGCTGAGCTCACATTTTTCAGTTTTTCATTAACTAATCTTATTTGTATCCGAAATACCAGAAATTCTAAAGAATTATTGAGATTTTCAGAAAATCCTGTTCCTGGGAGTTCCCAGGATTTCCTGGCAACTCCCAAAAAATCAGAGAATAATTTTCGATTCTTTTCCCAAAAATTCCTAAGAATTTCCGGAAAATTTGTGCAAATTAACAAAAAGGCTTTTTTCTAAGAATTCCCTGGATTTCTTGGTATTCATTCTTGGGAATTCTAAGGAATTCCCAGGATTTTTTCTGCCATTTTTAATTTCCTCTTCCCAGGATTTTTTGTGCCCCAAAGATGGCGGCCAAAAATTCAAAGTCTTAATTACACCAAAAATCAAATAAAAAAATATTGTATTTGCCATAAGCTCCATTGACTCGGCTTATAGAGCAGTTTTCAATTGAGTATCGAAAGTAATTACATAATTGCTTTGGTTTTGCATTGCTACGCTTTGTGATTGGCTAAAAAATCTCGCGCCACTTTCTCGACCAATCAGAAGTAAAACCAAAACCAATCGTGACTTGCTTGCACGCGTTTTCCCGCGCTTGGCGCCGCCGACATGTAATTGCTTCGAGCTCTGATTGGTTCATTGGATTGTTTACGACTGTTGTGATTGGTCAGAGTAATTACTTTGGTTTTGGTTTTACGACACTCAATTGAAAACTGCTCTAAGCACTTATAATGCAAACGATAACTTTCAGCTGATTCACTTGTTTATTTTCACGGCTTATCTGAAATAGCGTGACGAATTGCGTGACACATTTAAAACCTTTGTAAATCGGAAGCAAAACATCGTAAAACCTGAAACTTGTGAAAGATTAATAATACCCTTGTATCCACATAGATTTTTTAATTTTTATGACGTGTGAAAACCAAGAATACATGTAAATTAAGCAAGGAAGGAATGACATTAATATGACTAATCAATCATTTTTGTTGAGCATTGTATAAATTAGAATGAATTACAAGGTCTTAAAAAGGATTTCTCTCACTGAGAAAAATCGTATCTTTGGACTGTAAAATATATATCTATCACATGTCAATATATCGATGATGCCACGTTTGCTAACGTCTTTTCCTTGTTTAAGTGATGAATGAAATGTTTGTCCTAGTATATAGTCGAAATATTTTCGGATTTTACCCCGGAAATCTTCGGTAGTCTTCGGAAATGATCGGAAACGTTCGAATGACCTTCGGACAACTTTCCGACAATTTTGGAGCCGGTTTTGTTTCTATCTGGATTAAATTTACTGTTACAGTGAATTTTTTACTGTTAGTGTTAAAATGCCGAAAATTTAACTGTTTAATGTTAAAGAGCCCAAAGCGTTATCGAGGTAAGTGTAATAGAGCTACTCCCATTCAGACCCTCAATTAATTGTTTTTTTGTAACCATTACTGTTCGTAGAAATAGTATTTTTTTCGTGAAACCTTTTTTCCAAAAGAACGATTTAACTGTGTCAGTTCTCGCTACGCGTTTTCAAAAACGGTTTGACATTGGATGTACTTGTCTAATTTTAAAAATAGTCTTGTGCTTTCAGGCGAGATTGTTCCTCTGCAAGAAGGTAATGGCTGACGCGTCGCTCAGCTACATGTAGTTTTGACATGATTGTTTAGTTGATACCTGTATATTTTAATTTTAGTGTTTCTCTTCCCCAACCGCGCAGCACCACTGTGTGTGCTGATTAAAAAATATAATTGAAGTAATGATTTAAAATAGGTATGTCGTAATGAGGTCTAATGAGAGAAGAGTGGAGGTTTAAAAAAATATGTACTGTTTTGTAATGGAGAAAGAAATAAGGGGAATGGGGGTGGGGGAGGGACAGAAAGCACACAACTGCATCTGCATGCACAATGTCCAGAATGCCAACATTCCGGCGATGCCGGTATGTCGACTGATACTCAGCCGATACTCGGCCGATAGTGACGGTCGACAGTCGGCCGACGGGTGCCTTAAGTACACATGATCCTCATCTGCGCGGACTAAATGCGACCCAAAAAAGGACCGAATCGTTCATTTATATATATATCGATCACGTGGCGCGTGGGTCACTGATGACAGATATTATAAAGCATCACCGTATACGTAACAGCACGAGGTAAAACATTCTTTTAATTTTTTTCCCAAGAAATGTCACGAGCGACAGACATAAAGCAGATCCCTCCAACACAAAAATAGAACCTAACAGAGCCTAACAAACCGTGAACATATTTTAAATTTTTTGGTTTCACATTTTGACAGCCTTAATCTAACCCTTACTTTGGCCTTAAGGGCTCCTTTAAAGGGGCTATGTCGCGAGGTGTCACGCAAGTTACTTGAAAAACGTCCGGTGTCTGTTTTTCAAGTTTACGCCATCATCGTCGAATCCATTCAATCCTGCAGTGCTGTGTTCACCAAATGGTCTCAGATTTTTCACATGTAAATAATCTATTTGTCTTCATTTTGACCTGGTTATTTTTCCGATTCTGAAATCATACGGCTAAATAACTCAATATGTACGAGCAGCGATAGACATCAGTTGACCATGGAATGTCATGGACGAAGGTTCTTCTTCTCTGTTGGCTAAATATAGTGCATTTCAGCATATTAACATGGTACCAGAGTCTTCGCTTTGTACGTCTTTACCGCGACAGACAAACCTAACATTTTTCTGATTTTGTTTCGCTTGAGAAAAGAGCTTGGACTTAAATCAAAACAAGCAATAGCTCTTGTGTACGTGACCACTGGTTCCGTTTCGAGTCCTGTTTCGTATCAGCGAACAAAAGAATTTTGACAGATAAAAGTGTAAATTAAAGTTACTAAAATTAGGCGAAACCTCGCGACATAACCACTTTAATTGAGGGGCATAACATTAACCTAACAAAAACATAACAAGAACTTTAAAACACCTTTTTTCACGTTCTTGTGACCTACGTGCGAGGCCTTGTGAGGTTACGGTATTCAGGTTCTTGTAAGGCTCATGTTAGATTCTAAATGTTAGGCCTAATTTACGTTTCTGTTAGGGCCAACATTTTCGTACGGAAACCGACATTCCTACGGCGAGACGACTCAAACGTTCATGCAGTATGTTTAGTACTGTTGCTAATCTGTTATGTATTTTTCCAATGCAAAATCTTTCTTTAGCCGGCTTTTCAAATTTCAATTTCTCGTAAATGCTTACCTTAGACTGAATCAGTGAGACATATATGGCTTTATGGAGTTGTTGAGTTCAATAAAAATATTTGTACTTTTACTTCTACATGTATTGAATTGTTTTTCTATAGGTTTGTAGTATCAATTATGAATAACATAAATTATTCCTAGTTTCTGGCGTGTGTGGTTATGGAGTAAAATAAAAGCCTTAAACATACCGTTTGTGTTAGAAGCCAAAGCGAAGACCTCTCCGTTACTTCATATAACGTGTTTTCAGCTTGTCTTTAAATACTTTAGCTGACAGGAACTAAATTTATCACTGCCCTTAAATGGCCAGTTGGAAAAAACTTCTCGAACCCTGGACTGGACTCTGGACTGGACTATGAAAAAGATGGACTGGACTGACTAACTGTTATTAATTTGTATATAAATTATTAAATTCAGTTGATATTTTACCATCTAGTTAATAATTGAAATTAAAAAAAAATAAACATAATTTAAAAAATGAAAAATAAATAAGTAAAATTTTAAATAAGTTAAATAAATCAGCTTAATTTTATGATTTACAGTACCTTGTATGCGAAAAAAAATAAATAAATGAACTGGGGTAAACATCCGACAGTAGTACGATTTACAAACGGCTTGTATTCCTTTCATATGGAGGAATTTACATAAAATGCGTGGCAAACGCGAGAAGGTACATAGAAGGATTACAAAATTGTATTTCTTGTGGTCGGTTTTTGTTTGATATCGATCAACACCTGTCAGTAACCTATAAAATCTAGATATTCAAGCGTCTTTTTAGTAACATTTCGCACGCCAGATACCGGAAGTTTTCTCGCGCGGACATAGCCAATCTACAGACGAATTTAAAATTAAAAATGTTGGAACGTCGACATAGAATTGTTCTTTAAATCGTACCACTGGCTTTAACAAGAATGGGAGCAAAGTCTGAGTTATCATTGAGTTGAAACCGGTTTAAATCAAATTATAAAATTAAGCTGTATAATTTTACTATGTTTATGATTTTAAATTTCCATTATTAACTAATTAGTAAAATAATAACTTCATTTAATATTTATTCGATTTAATAAAATTAATTTTTAGTCAAGTCTATCTTTTCCATGTACATTTCAGAGTTCAGTCCAGGGTCTAGTTATTATTTTCCAACTGGCCCTCCAAATTACTGAACCATGCACTTTCTTGCGTGCAAGAATGTACACTGTATCGCACGAATTGAATAGACTTAACTCACGTTATTATTGCAGTAATTATTTTATTCAAATTGAGTTCCATTTAGGTCAATATTATGACAGTCGCTATACGCAGCGGAAGTTAGTTCCCTTCGTAGAACATGTTAGAAACACTGACAAGCGGTGCCCACGGGAGAAAAGTGCTCACACGGAACTGATGGCCTCCCGGCTGGCTGATTTTCCTTTATTTCGTCCATGCGGCAAATTCATCAATTAATTTAATTGCACAAAGAAATAGTACTTCTCGGTGACTTATTCAAACAAAACTCACGTTATTATTACAGTTTATATAATTTCAGGTCTACTGACAGTCCGTCACTCGTATTATACTGTCCTACAGTGGAAGTTTGTCGCTTTCTTAAAAAAAAGACCGAAATCATACTGCTGACACGGAAATGATGGATTATTTGTTATGATTTCCATTTAGTCCATCCATAGTTAGTAGAGGGGACTGGTTAGGAAACCCGGCGAACTTCAAAGGCGCCAAACAATAGGGGCTCTCTAATGTTGAACAAGCCCATCACGTGACTCTGACCGTGCACAGTCAAAACAAGATGGCGGACAGTATGGACGATCTGTCCGATCTCTTCGTATTCGGAGATGATTTTGAAGCGATTCTTGATGTTTTGGAAAGCGATGAAGCCATGGAAGAGGACTTTGTTGAAGCAGTTAGCTCAGTAAGTTGCAAATATGTCTGAAAATGTTTGAATCGAGCGAAGTTGCTTCGTAAACAACGAAGTACACGCTAGAACTCGAGAAAACCAGAGTTGAATCTTTGTTAGACATTCTTATTTGATCTTTTACCTGATGGACTATAAACAAGTTACAAGTTTTAACTTTTATAATGAAGAGAAGACAAGCCAAATGGAAAACTCGATCTCTCGAGATCTACAAAGTTGAAGAATTGTGTTACACAAATCTCTATCGGTTGCCCTTGGATATAAGAACCCTTTGCTCTGGTTATGTTCAACTATGATTTCTTATGATTATATTTCTTTTCAGGCTCAATCGCAATTGATTATATGTAGTGAGTGTGGCAAAAAATACAAGACGAGAGGCGGATTCGAGCGCCACAAAGCAGTAAAACACAGTCAGAAACAAAATACTCAAGCAAACAAGGCCTATTTCACTCCAAACATCCTTCACCAGATTGTTACGAGTACCCTGGTAAATTTACAAGGAAACAAGGTTTTTTCAGCAAGCCTAAGAAAGGAGTTCACGAACTATGGATTTGAGATACCCCAAGAAGATGCGCCGGAATTTTGTGAACTTAAGACAATTTATGAGGCATTTAGGAAGAACAAAAATGTTGAGAAGTTGTATGGAGCATATGTGACTTCAATTCAGCAATAACTTCTTCTTGAAATCCTCTTCTGGGTCGGATAGCATTTCTGTAGTCCTTCAGACGTCGCTGACTTGGAAGCACAAGGACCTTACTATTTCTCAGTTCTTCGTAACAAGAAGGAGACTTAGCTGCCAGTGAAAGACAAAACCGTATAATCATCGGATGGTACCGAACACCAGTTGCACTGCTTTTCAACAACTTTTGCTGTTGCTGCCAAAACAGATCCATGAACGGAGTCATACTGACAGTGGAGTCACCAATTATCGAAGTGACATCATTGCTTAACTCATGATCTACCAAGACACCAGATTTTGTTATTTCTATCTTCATCTCCTCCAGTTGGCGCTCAAGCTGTGCACATTTCAGCCTTTGCATCTGCAATGTTAACTTGAGTCTTTCAGGTGCTGTATTGGTCACAGGTGCCTTTACATGCGCTGGTTCTGATAGCCTCCTATTCTTTGCTCTTGCTTTGAGCTCACTTGTATGACCGTATTCCATACAAGCTGTGCAGAGCTGGGCTTGTGGGCTGCAGAGTAATGTACAGTCAGGGGGCCGCCAGTACTGTTTCTTGGGGAACATATTCATTGAAGCACCATCATCACTATCGTATAAGGGATCCACAACCTTGGGAACAACATGTGGAATCACTTCTCCAGTCAATTCATTAGGGCTCACTCCAGGACAAATGAGATGGCATTCTATTTCTCTTACGAGATCCGACACTGTCACATTATTTATTGACCTCAGATATCTTGTATAAAGTTCATGATCCTCTGGTAAGAACCATCCGTACACCGCAATAGTGTAGCCCAGGCTGTCATCGATAATAATTTGCAATTCTGGCAGCTGAAAACATTCCTCCCTTTTTTGCAAAACGACTCTGTCGTGGCGCTCCTCCACTGTCCACTCTCTAATGCTTTTTAGACACTTGAGTCTTTTGCAGACATCTTCGAACCCCTTGTATAATTTCCTGGCCCTGGTATGGACTGCAGGGCCCTCTTGAACAATCTGCCGGGCTGGTCTGGATGGATGTTTTGGAGTGTCATGGCTTTTCTTGGGCATGTTTTGTGTCGGCAGTACCCCAAACTTCAGTTTCTTTTTGGTCATTTTTACAGATTGGACTAAAAGATGGTAAAGAAAAATAATCAAAACTCAAACAATGATTCCACAGCAACTAACAGCACTCGAAAAAGATACTTCAGATATAAATATTTCAAAATGTTAATAATCAAGCAGTTGTCAAATAGAAGTTAAAAAGCAAAGTGCTCGAACACAACAGGCTGCGAAAAAAAGACAACACAAACAGCACTCACACATCATTTTTACAGATTTGAATGAAAGATGGTAAAGAAAGAATCATCAAAACTCAAACAATGATTCCATAGCAACTACATGTGTGTGTGTAACAGACGCGGCGAGCCTGTTTCAAATTCACAAATGGACAGGGAAATCTGCTATTTTCTGAAATGTCAAACATTTAATGTGCACAGAGAACGAAAAAGATACTTCAGATATATATATATATTTCAAAATGTTAGTAATCAAGCAGTTGTCAAATAGAAGTTAGAAGGCAAAGTGCTCGAACACAGGCTGCGAAACAAATACAACACAAACAGCACTCGCACATCATCAGCTTTTACAGTTACTTACATATCTCTATCTCATCAGGTTTGAAGTGGTTCTCGCAAGTAAACACTCTGTCGTTGTCTATCAGTCTCTGCAACTCGCTATCCTTCTCACGGGTCTTTGTAATCTCATTCAGCCACTCTTTCCTCCAAGTTTCGTGCTCTGCATCTTTCGGCGATGGTAGCTTGAATATACCGATACCTTTCCTTCTCCTGCACGATCCACAGCCCCAAACTGCACAGTTATCGCCAGGCATCCTCTATAACTACTCTTACAAAAACTTACTCGTGAATGTGTTGTCTGGACAACTCGGAATACGCTTCAAAACACGGAAAATCGACTTCGAACATGCCACTCACTCGGGCGCCATCTTGGAAATGTTTGTGCACGGTCAATGTCACGTGACTTGTAAAATCGTAAACAAAGACATGACTCTTTGAAGTTCGCCGGGTTTCCTAACCAGTCCCCTCTACTAACTATGGTCCATCGATGTGTATTTTAACTGTTCATGAATAATAATTTCTTTGCACAAAATGTTTAACAGCAACATATAGACATAGTACTGCTCGGTAACTTATTCAATTCAGTCTATTGCATATTACGATTAATTATGTTTACAGTTTTGGAAGACACTTCAGGAATTAAAGGGATGGGGCGTTGTGGGGTGATTGCATTGTCCAAAAAAAGAAAGCGGAAAAATAAAAATAGAACAAACAAATCAAACATAATCAATCGTAAGACTAATTTTATTCAAGTTAAGTTCAATTCAGGTCGACTGACAGTCCGTCACTGGCCTACAGCGGAAGTTTGTCGCTTTCTTAGAAAGACCGACATCATGATACTGCTGACACGGAAATGATGGATTATTTGTTATGATTTCCACTGATTTAGTCCATCGATGTGTATTTTAACTGTTCATGAATAATAATTTCTTTGCACAAAATGTTTAACAGCAACATATAGACATAGTACTGCTCGGTAATTCAGTCTATCTATTTAAATGTTTGCATGCATATTACGATTATGTAGAGTAGACACTTTAGGAATTAAGATATAAGGGATGGGGCGTTGTCCAAAAAGAGAAAGCGGAAAAATAAACAAATATAATAAATCGTAAGACCGTTCTGCATTCTACAGATATGAGTAATGGGATAAAAAAGGTAGAATATTTATAGTGCCGTGTTGTACATGTATTCAATATCAGTATGTAGAGTATATTTGGAAAACTAATTCCTGAACTTGAACTTTTATTATCAGCGCTGGCAGCTGGAGAAGATTAATGCCAAAACATTCGCCACCAGTTAGCCTAACTTTTTTTCCATGAAAATTAGATTTTATCAACTGAGTTCAGTAAGGGATCAACTCAGTCTTTATGTTTCACTCCCCAACCGACACAGCACCACCTGACTCGTCCCCAGTCGTCTTTCTAGGCAAGACGCGGGAGACGCGCGTGGGGGATAGACGCGGAACGTGAAGCGCGACCGTAGGGGGTCGCGCTCCTCTCGTTAATTGAGAGACGACTGGGGACGAGTCAGCAGCACCACGTTGAGTTTACTCCGTTCAGAATTTTTAAATTCTCTCAACATTAACAAAGTCATTAAACATTATTGGCAAAGTGTTGCGGAATGTCAAGCTCATCAAACGAACGTATCTAAGACCTACTGGGTTATTATCCTAAACAACGAGGTTAATATATTACGTACTGAAAACAACTTGGCAAATAGCAGTAGTTGGTCCTTCTTTTTTAACACAATCCGGCAATAATTAAAGCAATTAACATGCTTGAGGGGTCGTGTACTAGTCTATAATAAAACAAGAAAAATATAATAACTTCTTAATATTAACTAAGATTAAAAATATAAGATTAATTTATAATGGTAATTGAACTGAGAGGAGTGCAATTTGGTCTGAAATCATACGCGTGATTTCAAAATCGAACGAGCGCGCAGCGCGAGTTCGATTTGAAATCACAAGTATGATTTCAGACCAAAATTGCACGACATGAAGTTCAATTACCACTTTATTATATCCATTTTGAAATTGCACAATTTAATTACCCAAATACAGGATTTTAGTCAGTACCAATATTGATGCGACTTATAGATGCGATTTAGAGCAAAAAATAGTGCGATTCGGGAATAAATCGCACTGCTGAGAAAAAGATGCGATTTAGAGCAAAAAACAGTGCGATTTGAGAATAAATCGCACTGCTGAGAAAAGATGCGATTTAGAGCAAAAAACAGTGCGATTTGAGGCACTGGAGAGCAAAAAATAGTGCGATTTGGGAATAAATCACACTACTGAGAGCCAATCAGATTGCAAGGATCACAGGTGATTTCAAAAAGGATGTAATAAAAGGGGTAATAAACACTAAAACGTACAAGAATTTAGAAAAACATTAAATATAAAATAATGCCGGTAAAATCGGACATCTTCTTAGGCACCGACTGAATAGATAAACTGTTAAAATTAAGTTCCCTCAATGAGGGATCTAATTTCACTTTTCTGGAAAATTGTTTAAAATTACAAGAGTCATTGAAATAATCCGATCGGAGTCCCACTGGATAACTTCCATGACTGTTTTCGATGGTGTATCCCATGGTAAATTAAAAATTAGCGGCCTTCCAGCCCTACAGTATGGCTTGCAGGGATTTTATGTGGTCCAAGTTATTGCAATTTCCCCAGAAAAGCACTTTTTCAGCAAGCCATACTGTAGGCCATACTGTATGGCTTGCAGGGATTTTATGTGGTCCAAGTTATTGCAATTTCCCCAGAAAAGAGCACTTTTTCAGCAAGTTTAATTTGCTGACAAAGTTGATCTTTAAATCTGTAAAGATGCTTCGTCCACGTAAGTTTTTGGTCTATTGCAATACCTAACAGCCTTGCGTGACATACCCATCTAATCGTTTCGTTACCAGTGGCAATCAAGGGGTAGAACAGCATTGCTTCACATTTTTCAAAGCGAGGTGTTGACGAGTTGGTCATGCACCATTTGTTAAGTTCTTCAAGCGCATTGCTTTAAAGTAGGCTACATGCTTCATCTGACAGTCGATTCGATGCAGTAAATTGTCGTATTATCAGCGTACAGGTACAGGGTGCCCGATGTCACACTCTCTGGCATGTCATTAGTGTAGAAACTAATGAACCCAGAACCGATCCTTTAAGGATCCGATTACATGGCGAATTTCAGCCCGGGCTGAGATTTCAGCCCGGTCAACCGGGCTGAAATTTCGTTGTGATTACATGACAAATTTCAGCCTGGGCGCCAAGTTTGAAATTGGGAGGGAATATTGATAACGAGAATCAAAATGGCGTCGAAGATTCGACTGCGCATGCCCAAATTCAATTTTCAGCCCGGGCTGAAATTCTGATGAGATTACATGGCGAATTTCAGCCCGTTTGGCCGGGCTGAAAATTCCAGCCCGGTTTCTGAAACCGGGCTGGAATTTTCAGCCCGGGCTGAAAGTCAGCCCGGGTTGAAACTTTGTTCATGTAATCGCTAACTTCATTTTAAGAGGATTTTTTAGGAAGCCGGGCTGAAATCTTAGTCCTGTCAACCGGGCTGAAATTCGCCATGTAATCGCCCCTTAGGGGCCGATTACATGGCGAATTTCAGCCCGGGCTGAGATTTCAGCCCGGTCAACCGGGCTGAAATTTCGTTGTGATTACATGACAAATTTCAGCCCGGGCTGAGATTTCAGCCTGGGCGCCAAGTTTGAAATTACGCGAGAAGATTGATAACGATAATCAAAATGGCGTCGAAGATTCGACTGCGCGTGCCCAAAGTCACTTTTCAGCCCGGGCTGAAATTCTGATGCGATTACATGGCGAATTTCAGCCCGTTTGGCCGGGCTGAAAATTCCAGCCCGGTTTCTGAAACCGGGCTGGAATTTTCAGCCCGGACTGAAACTTTGTTCATGTAATCGCTAACATCATTTTATGAGGATTTATTTCGGAAGCCGGGCTAGATTGTGTAGACTTTTGCTTCCTCCCGGAAGTTTTCGATGTTGCTCTCGATTTAAAAAGCGTTATAAACGGAGTGAGCGAAAAAATTGTACTCAGTAGCATGTAAACATTTACACACGTCATTTATTTTTATGATTATAAAATTTTTTGTATACGCACGCGCTATTGAATTGCATTGGGTGAATTTCCTAGCTATGTTATAATACTATTTCGTCGTCACTGCCCAATAAAGACTCCCACATAACCAGGAAAGGTGGCATATTTTCTAACAACACCGCCATGTTTGTTGTTTACGTCACTTCTGCGCGAAATACACGCAATTCCCACGCGCGTGTTCACGCGGACCGGCCTTTTGCCTTTCCATTTTGAGCAGTGAGAACCAGTTCTTTCGGGCCGGTCAGTTCTAACAAATGGGATATAGTAATGAATAATTTATCAGTGACTCACCTTTACGAGCCTTTACGGCTATGTTGTAGTTCAATTTTATCCTTGGTTCAATTTTGATTTTCCTTAGTTGGTTTTATATTCATTATCATATATTAACATTATGATAGAAAATAACAATACACCGAATGCAAATATGGCCGTCCAACAATTTTTTGTTTGGACAGGTTCTCAAGAAGAGAAAAGCAATTGAATAATGATAAAGATCAGGTCAAAATAAGTCATTGTGTGCATTTTCAAGGCCATATTCTTATTTTAGGAGAAGTTATAGGCAATCAAATTTTGGGAAAAACATGAAAGCGAGGCTAGTCAGGATAGAATGTCTTTTCTCATACAAATGCTTAAAATTTCAGTGAGCCATAACTTTGCAACAGTTAAACCAAAAACACTCAAACTTTGCAAGATGATACACTTAGCTACGTGATATCATTAATTTCTCTGAAAACTAATGGCCAAACAAAAAATTGCCTGGCGGCCATATTTGCATTCGGTGCATGGAAAATCAAAATTGAACCAAGGATAAAATTGAACTACAACAGCAATCAGTGCAACAGGCACATAACTTAAAGAGGGTTGACCAAAAAGACCGCTTTATATAATAGATGTTTTTTGGTCTACATCTACATCTACTTTATTAACTGATTTAGAGTACGAGCAGTCTCTCTTTCCCAGCTTAGTCCATCGAGCGAGAAACGAAAAAACATTAGCGAACGGATAATGGCCACGCGAAACTGGGGGCGAGGCAGGCGCGCGGGAAAAGAGAGACTACAGACAAAGCCCAAGCGATTGAATTATCAGTTGCTCTCGAAACTCAAAAATCTGATTGGCTCTTGATCGAAGATCTTTCAACAAGCGGTAACGCCGCGGTAACGAGTTGTCAACACTCGAGATCAATGTCATGGCTGACAAGCTCCAGGAATGTTTATCTCGATTTCCAGTTCAATCGCTGAAACTGACCAAAGCAGATCGAAGCGCTTGAAGCTCTTATCGACGGATGCGATGTCCTCGCTATTTTGCCAACTGGGTTCGGAAAGAGCCTTATATATCAAGTGTTTTGCCAAACAAAACTCTCCTCGAACCCGAAAGCGAGTGTTCTTGTGATTTCGCCGCTCAACAGTATCGTGGTCGAACACGGCAAGTCAACGAATTAACTAAACTTGGCCTTCCTGACATCCATTTGAATGAGAACGACGCAGATTGCATGAAAGCCATCTCTGTCGAATCTCTGAAGGGAATTTTAGATTTATATTTTGCTGTGCTGAGGCCTGTTCATCGGAGGAATTTCTAAATTTGTACAAAGACACAGGGCCGGATATCCAAATGGTGGTTGTTGACGAATCTCACACGGTGTAAAATGGTGTTGGCAGACCTGCACGACTCTTACCTCATGTTTTAAATGCCATTTGCTCCTTCTATAGGTTTTGAACGGGTATTCTACATTTAGCTGTTTGTTTAGGAGGCTTTTAGTTTAGAATAAGTTTTAAAACCTTTCAAAAGCGCGTGCAACAGACTAGAGGTCAAGTCTGTCGGTTGTGTTTTCCCGTGATGTTGCGCTTGTAGATTTTGACCTCATGTCAGCGTCCTTTTTTGCCTGGCGGTCTATTGGCATGTAGATTTTTATGTAGGAAAGGTTTGAATTTCTCTAACTTTTCTCTCTGAAATACCGGACATGACAGGATCTGAAGTATCTGTTGGCCGTGAATGTCTTTCCTGCTATTAATGTCACGCTGGGCCCAGCTATTTTAGTTTTGTCTTTGCAGGATTTAAATTTTCAGGATCCAAGCCTTAAAGCAGAGAGAGTTGACTAGCTTAATAAACTATTCAACTTGTAGAGAGTTAAAGTTTGTCTCAATCAAGGCTGTGATTTTAGCTTTCATTCGCTACAGAGTTAATATAGCTGCATGAAGCTCGCTGTTTGTACTAAAAAATCCCTTGGCAATTTTGACAGTCTAGCGACTGCTTCGTTTACGTCACTATTTCATTCAAGTGTAAAATGGGGTTGGCAGGCCTACACGACTCTTACCTCATATTTTAAATGCCATTTGCTCCTTCAAAGGAGGATTTTTCAGGTATCCCATGATACAACGCGAATGAACTATATTATCAACTGAAAATTGCGTGACCAGCCATTTGCCATGGAGTGCTCGAAGCGAACGCATCGTCCACTGCGTAGATTTTAGCAGTTAAACATATATCACATCGTCCAATCTGGCTTGTTGTAGGTTCCCAACGGTATTTAGTACATGTTTGCCTCCCCAAAAAGTAAAGAGAGCGGCGACTTTGTCTGTTTCTGAACACGGACAAATTGAAAGGCATCGATGACAATTTAGACTTCGATTTCCGGTAGATGAAAAAATATTGCCATCTTCCATATCACTTGTAAAAACATGAACATCAAGCGATTTATTAGCTTCGAAGCGAAGGAAAGTGTCAAACGATCATATGATTTGACCAAACTCATAAAAGTAAGCTGCAATTGCACTAAATACGATTTTTCCTTCGACTATAAAAACCAAAACAAAGAATCTACGCGATCGAAGCGAATTTCAACAACGTTTTGGAGCCGATTTTTACCGAAATTCAACGGTCATAAATTCCTACAAAACGTGGGGACTTAAGGGGACCTTGTACTGCATTTAAAAGAGTCACTCTCCGGGCACTATCAGGCGTAATTATATGCTAATGTCCCCAGGATTAGAAACGAAACACGGCAAAACAGATCAAGGGTTAAAACACAACAAAGAAACGAAGCGGATCAGCCATGCATGCCACTCGAAACAAAGACAAAAATATTGCGATAGATAGGCAAACAGGCTCGGATCAAATGATATCTAAGTAAACTTTAATGTATATAGAAACCAAATAACGATTTTATTCACCTTGTATCGCGTTGGAAACGGAGAAAACATCTCGCGAAGATCAGTAAAATTTCACCATGTGTACTCGCCATCGCAGGAAATTTGACACGTCAGGATCGATAATTACGCGCTAGGCGTCATGGGATACCTGAAAAATCCTCCTTTTGCTCCTTCTATAGGTTTTGAACGGGTATTCTATATTTAGCCGTTTGTTAAGGAGGATTTTAGTTTTAAACTGAGTTTTAAAACCTTTCAAAAGCCGCGTGCAACGGACTGGAGGTCAAGTCTGTCGGTTGTGGTTTCCCGTGGTGTTGCGCTTGTAATAACGTTTGAAGTTACATCTACGGACACGGCAAAAATCGTGGCAAGAACGTTCCTTTGCCGGTCTACCTCTTATGGCTTTTTTCGGAGTATCGTTCGAAGAACTCATCTCTTTCGCGGCATTTTACTCTCTTCGCGCTAAAAGGGATTTGATTTCGGGTTAGATCTCCCGCATTGCGATGACATGTAGATTGACAGGATGTCAAGAGAAGTAAATCTGATACCGAAAAATCACTCGACCGTGAAAGTGCATTCGCTTGGGCTTTGTCTGTAGTCTCTCTCTTTTCCCGCGCGCCTGCCTCGCCCACAGTTTCGCGCGGCCATTATCCGTTCGCTAATGTTTTTTCGTTTCTCGCTCGACGGACTAAGCTGGAAAAGAGAGACTGCTCGTAGTCTATTAATATAAACTGTAACAGACTAACTCCAAAGAGTGCCAAAAATCAAAATTCAAGAAAAATCTCAAAATGAATTTTGTAAAATATCGAAAAACAAATGGTACCATGCAAAAGTGCTACCAAAGAGGTTTCCACCATATGGGATTTAGTCCACAGAAAGTAAGAACTACACTACATATTTCAATACATGTTGTAATTGACTCTGGAAGTGAAAGGATTAAAACATGAATGCACCTATCAATGTCAAACCCGAGGGGGGGGGGGGGGGGGGGGGGGGGGTATGTGGGGCATTTGAACTGTCTTGCTATCCCCACACTCGGGAATTTGACTGAGTGTCTGGGCCCCAGGGTGGGGATGTTTGATGTTTTTCTGAGGAGGAATGAAACCGAGTCTCGTGTTGCTCGTGACGGCCATCTTGGAAACTGGTAGTTCAAAGTGGTCCTTGAGCGCGAATAAGCGGTCAATCTTTGAAGGTAAGCTCGTTTTCAATGAATACACGTACAACAACCCGTTCTCACTTCTCTGCACAACTCACTATTGATAGAAAAAATCGATTTGTGGTTATTGAAGAATTGGTTTTCTTCTCAATAGTGAATATTTGACTGTTTTATAAGCAGTGACGTTATCCTGTTCTGAGAGCTTGTGTAGCTATTCCAAGGTGGGAAGATTTGATCTGATTTTACCATTTTTTCAGGCCAAAGGTGGAGATTTTGACCAAAAGTTCGTCTGAAAAGTCAAATGCACCACATATGCCCGAACACTCCCCCCCCCCCCCCCCCCCCCCCCCCCCCCCCGCATGACATTAATAGGTGCATAATATATTATTTACTTTCCTATCTTATGCAGAAACATTAAATATTTACCAACTTTATAATCTAATATAAACTATATTCCACTTAAAACAATCATATCAGCATTGAGCTTCCTATTCCCGCTCGGCAGAAAAATTAACACGTAAAATGGGGAGGGGCGGGGGGGTGGTTAATGTCGGTATCAAGCTCCAAACTCGCACAACTTACAGCTATAATAAAGCAAAGCCAGTGGATTCTAAAATCACAGCCTTAACTGAGACAAACTTTCACTTTCTACAAGTTAAAAGCTTTGTGTTTGTTAAAACTTCAATTCTCTCTGCTAAGCTTGGATGAAAAAAAAAAACACGAGGAACAGTGTTTCATCAGATCTCCAAACACCGAGAAGTGGGTTGGAAAAACGAGGCGTAGCCGAGTTTTTTTAAACCCACTTGATATAGCTTCTTAAACTGATCGTTAAATGCGGAGAAAACGAAGGACTATTAATCGCCAAAATTTATGCAAATTTAGAAACGATTTCAAAACCTCTTTCACGGTATTGATTACCTTTGTGTTCTCGTCATGAATTATTAATGAATTTGAAAAAAGCCATATCAAAAACTCGTGCTTCGTTTTTCATCAGGGGTTCCAAACACCTCCAAACAATAAAAGCACTCCGCCATCGGCTTCGTGCTTTCATCTCTTTCTCGGTGTTTGGAACGGCCCCTGATGAAAAACTCACACTCGGTTTTTGATCTATTACATCAATTTCCGTGCTGAAAAGTCCTGCAACGACAAAACTGATAATTTCAGAGAGAAAAGCTAGAGAAATTGAAGTTTTGTCATATAACTGAACACCAACATGCTGATATGAATAGGCCATTTTCACGATGGCGTCATTTGACTACAACTACCAGAATTCATTTCGTTTTTCCTTTCTTATTTAAATTTTGTAATCCCAATGCGGTTTAAATAACAATAGCACTAATTTGCACTACAAAACAAAATACTGAAGGATTCTGGTAGTTGTAGTCATATGTCGTCATCGTGCAAATGGCCTATTGCGAAAGCAACACACCAACCGCAATGCGAAAAAAAAGACGCTAAAAGACTGGGTCAAATTCTACAACAGCAAAAGGCCACAGAAAAATCAGAAAAGACAGATTTAACCTCCAGTCCCTTTGCACGCCTATTTTGTTTTTCCTTCGTTTCCCTTGCGTGCCTCGCGCTCCTTGGAGTTTAAATTCTCTTGCAAACGCGTCACTGCGCTTAACTTGATAAGTGCATGTGTTTTTAGCTTGTATGTGTTATACTCATCTGATGTCATTTTGTTACTGTTTATGGTAAACGACCTTCAACATTTGCTTGATTGCATTATTCCCCTCTCTAAAGCTTTGTTAAAAAAAAATCAACACAGTGACCTAATACATCTACTATTAATTAGGTGAATCGCAGAAAGCTTTACTCAGCTAAACATGCAAAGTGTTTTAAACTTGAATGTCTTAAGTAGTCTGAAGTTTTAGCCGCTTTCTCGCCCTATACCCCTGTGGGCGCCGACTCTCTCGCTGGCGCCCACAGGGGGTTAGAGCAAGAAAGCGGCTGACACTTCAGACTAGTCTTAAAGCAACAACTAAAATAAAGGTTACTTCTAATACAAACTCATGAAACGTCCACATCACCACGTGCACTCAGCCATTTAAACTGTGTTGAGAATAAACAGCGCTTGAGGATTTGGATATTGAAGAGACTTCATGTCCACCAATGTAGTGTTGCCAGAACTATCGCATCCCAAGTATTTGGTATTGTGTTGTTTGTTCTTGAACATGGTGTAACTCCAAAAGTAGTCCGCCACAAACGTAGCGTTGTCTGGATACGGATAACCAGATGAATATTCCTTAAATACATACAGAGGAAGGCGAAAAAAAGTAATAAAAGACTGAAATTAGTGAACGTGAGTTTTTTAATTCCACCAAAAGAATTTGAGGGGAAAGGTTGTTCAATTTTTGCGATCGGTTTGTGAATATAGTGACTGAAGAGAAGAAACTAGGTGAAGTTCAAAGTAGGGAAGTTAAAAGTAAAATGAGCTGAACTGGAGTCTCCTCAAGTAAAATGAGTTACAAAGGAATGTGCGAGATGAAGAAAATTAGACAATAAAAGGTGGAATAAAGGAATGGAAAGGAAAAAAGAAAACAAACATGATACAGAGGATAAAACAAGAGAAATTGTTAAGAAATAAAAACACTATTTCATTCCTGAGATAAAAATTGATTCATTTACTATCGATAGAAATTTGTTTGGAAGAAACTGATCAGTTAAAAGGTCATGTATGCTAAATAATACCTCTGCGAATAAAGCTGTTTTCAATAGGCCATTTGCACGATGGCGTCATTTGACTACAACTACCAGAATGCATTTCGGTTTTCCTTGATCTTATTTAAATTTTGTAATCCCAGTGCGGTTTAAATAACTATAGCCCTAATTTGCACTACAAAACAAAAAGCTGAAGGATTCTGGTAGTTGTAGTCATATGACATCATCGTGCAAATGGCCTATTGAGTGTCGTAAAACCAAAACCAAAGTAATCACTCTGACCAATCACAGCAGTCGTAAACAATCCAATGAACCAATCAGAGCTCGAAGTAATTACATGTCGGCGGCTCCAAGCACGGGAAAACGTGTGCGAGCAAGTCACGATTGGTTTTGGTTTTACTACTGATTGGTCGAGAAAGTGGCGCGAGATTTTTTAGCCAATCACAAAGCGTAGCAACGCATAACCAAAGCAATTGTGTAATTACTTTCGACACTTAATTGGAAACTGCTCTATCATTGATATAATTTATTCCTACTTTGTATTTTGTATTTTCTATGACAACGTTATAAAATAACTTACAATGGCATTTATTTGTATGATGCTGCGTTTGTCTTCTGCAGTAACGACGTACTGTTTACTTCCGTCCTTAAAGATTAGACTCACATAATCCTGAGATATCGCGCTGGTCGTTATTACAGCTATAAAAGAAAAAAACAAAGAGATTACTGGAGATTATGGAACACCCCCTTTGCCACTTCACATGAGAAAGAGTAATAGAACCTCCGCTTTCATAACAAATTGATGTTAAATTGGTGGAAAGAAAAAAACCTTTAAATTGCATATGGCTATTATTTATTTTTGCTTTTAAATTTCCCGCGCGCCGCCATTTTGAATTGTCATGACGTTATCCTGGGTTGCCCAATTGTTGCATATAAAAGAAATTGGATTTTCTTAACAATAGAGGCATTATTAGATAACCAAGACGAGAAGAGTCATGCTGGCTTAAACCTTGAGCTCTGTTTGTGCCGTAACCGCATGCGCACTTGCTCCCCATTTTTGGCAAGATACTTATTACTGTCTTTGGTCGTTTTGTGTTCGCGTCAACTGTTTTCAGTTGGCTGAATGATTTTTCGCTGTTTTATTTTAAAGGAGTTTGGTTTTGGTTGTTAAGGTATCAATTTTATCTTCACTGTAAATATATCGATATTTTATCACATTTAAGCTGCAATCGTCCTCGAAAAACTTCGGACATCTTCGGAAATCAATGGCAATTGCAAATCTACTGAAAATTTCGAAAAAATCATCGGAAACGTTCGCAAAATCTTCGGAGAGTATTCGAGAATTTTCAATTTTCAGAAAAAAGAAATGAAAAGGTGCAATGTCACGGGAATTATGCTTTTTTATCCACACTGCACTAAACATTAAACTAAGAACCTTAAGGTTTGCTCTTACACAAAATGCTCTCAGAACAGCGAAAGGAAAATATCAAGTGATTCCTCAAAGGGAGAAAGAAAACATAACAAGTTTTTAGGGACTTTTACAAAACAAAAAAGATAATTGAACTTGAACAAACTGGCCATCTGCAGCCAAAGACAACCAATCAATTAATAGTATCAAAACGCTGGTATATGGTAATTTTTATATTATATTAAAGGTTTAGGTTCCCATTTATAAAACTATAATATAAAACTATATTATTTACAAGGCTAAAAAAGGTAAAAGAAAAAAAAACAAACGTTTTCGACTAAATAAACAAATCTGAGGCTACTTACTATTGCTTGAACTACTGAAGCTCCCTTTACCATTCACATTATTGTTGGACGTATCACGCTGAAGCAAGCCATCGTTCTGCCTGCTAACAAGGCTCCATAGTCGATAGTTAGTGTCCGCGGTAACTGGGTGTGGTTTATAAGGGCCGGTTTTTTGGGTAGGGAAGAGATGCGTTGCTGGAAAACTGATTGCACCGGCTCCATGTATATGAATCCAAGGAAACACCCAATGTGGTCCGCAATGCAGATGCTTTGAACTCGTCTCTACTTCACCTGCACTTGGAGTTGCTGTCTACAAAACAAAACACCGGCAATTGCGTGCGTAGTCGATCGTAAAACAACTCCAGCCAGTGGTCAGAGCGGTATTTTGAACTCGGGTTCCCCGGATTTCAAGTCCGGCGCCCTAACCATTCGACCATTAGCTGCTTCCTTTCTTAAAATGAATAACTTTTAACTTGAAAGGTGACTCCTCAAATCTTTTGGATTAGATCGAGTCTTAAACCTTGGATTTCAGTAAACCGTCTGATACACCAGCCAAATGCATGATGCATTGTTTATAATTCTTATTTTTGGGCTCAGTTAAAAACGACTTTAGAGCCTCAGTCGTTTATAGGAGTAATGTGTAAAAATGTTTTCTTGTTCACAGAATTTCAGTTCTGAATAGTCAGTGTACTTCCACCCTGATGAGGTAGAAAAGGTTGTGTTAGTCCCACTGACCGAATGAGCTATACCATATCTAGGGTGTGTTGCTCTGGTTGGTTCAACCATGCTTGACAGATTAATGGTTATAGAGAATCGACAGAGCAGTGCCTTGTCCTGAAGGCTGGGGGTTGGGAAAGGGTTAATTATCAACCATTCCCGTAAAAAACACCAGATTACAGTAACCAAGATGTTGACAGAAAGAGGTTGAGAACATGACGTTGCTGGACCAAACTCACCGTGAAATTCAGCAACTGATTTCCCTCGCCACACCCAAAGCAAGTATTTGAATTTGTTACTGGAATGTTACCAGATTCAAATGTTTGCAACTGGTACAGTTGAATCTCTCTAATACGGACACCGAAGAGACAGAGCAAAGTGTCCGTATTAGAGAGGTGTCCGCATTATAGACGTCACCACGATGACGTCACTTTTGAGACATCACTAAAAGTTTTAGTGTTCAGTAACTAAAAACAGGCCCACACTCGTCTTTTAACTTCGTAAAAATTGATTAACATACAGCATTGAGACACTGTCTATCAGTAGCGTACGACATTGTACATCACAGCTACATACTATAGACGTGAATTACTGTTTTGAAACGAAACGAACTACAACGCAATGCTGCATGTAAAAAAGTTATATAAAGTACAATTATGAAAACGTCTTTCGATATGTGTTTGTAACCGCAAACAAGAAATTGTTTTTCATACACAAACTATCGTCACCGGAGTGTCCTTAAAAAAGAGGTTAAGTTTATATGAATTTGCACTCTGGGACCGAGATTTAGTGTCCGTTATCCGTATTAGAGAGGGTCCGTATTTTTAAGGGGTTTTTAAAAGAAGATATGTGAGAAATTTGTCGGGACATTGGAAACTGTCCGTAATAGAGAGGTGTCCGTATTCGAGAGGTGGCCGTATTCGAGAGATGTCAGTATTCGAGAGGTGTCCGTATTCGAGAGGTGTCCGTAATAGAGAGGTGTCCGTAAGGAGAGGTTCGACTGTAATTATATACAGCTATTTCAATTAACGTTGTCGGATGGTAATTGGGCATTGGCATGTAGGCATACGGAACACAATGCAATGCTTTGCTTGAGTGACCCCCAAACAATAGCTTCCCAATGCCCAATTACCAATTACCATCCGACAACGTTAATTGAAATAGCTGTAAATAGATGCACAGTTAGCAGGAAGAACAGTGCCAGAATCTCAGTCTGAGTCTGATTCGCTTTGATGTAGGGCTAGCGCTCGAAACTTCCGCGTTCGAATCTTTTTACGGTGGCCCATTTACCTTATCAACTCAGTTGATGAAGCCAAATTTTAGTGTTTCACTCCCCCAAGGAGAAGAATTTACCGTTTCTCAGTAGAAACCATTCCCTAAATATAATTTATTGATTATTTCTTGGTGTTGCGGACCGAAACTATTGTTGGTTAGCTATTGTTTTGCGATGTGGGCATAGTTGTCTTTAATCTTTTGTTTTACGTTATTTGGTGATCGAGACAGTCTGCGCGAGACAGCTTTGGATGGGGTTCGTTGGGTGGAGCTCTTGGAACGGCGCAGGAGAGATACAAATGGAGAGAAGCCATCCTGGCCTTAAATACCTTGGGCACGAACACGCGTGATAATAACGGTCAGTTAAATGTTTAACTCAACAGTTGATTGAGCGCAAACTGGGTAAAGGAAGTCTAAGTGGAGAGAACTGATGTTCATTTCTAACCTGTTTATCCTGTTTTGATACCAAAGCTCGAATTTTGGTGTCAGCCTCGAGCTTCTCATCAATATTAAGTTCCACGTCATCTTCAAAGCTGAGATCATATCGCTGTAACTTGACATCTGCTGGGGCAACGTGGTCTAATAACACATCTGAGAAGTCTTGCAGAAAAAGATGGCGTAATTCCCTGACTTCTCCTCCCTTCTGGAGTGAGAGTATGCGCTTGGTTTCATTAAAGGTTACATGAACTCTCACCATTTTGGGCATCTTGGAATTCCTAATCTGCAGAGAGTACTTGGTTAGCTTCTTCAATGGTTTGGTATTCCGTAGAGCTCGATAGTTAAATCGGCTCTCCATTGTCACCATTTATCTTTAATCGTAACTTGTGAAATTGGGAGGTCGCCCTCAGTACCGCAAACTGTACAGGCAGTACACGTATGACACTAAGGGACTGGTCAAAACGTATAGGGGGTGGGGGAGGGGCCAGAGCAGAGACGGGGTGGTTCATCAGTTTTTACGCCCTTGCAAAGAGGTGGATTGTGTAATTTTCACAACCCATGGGTGGTGGGTCATCCTATTTTATCGGTACGGGGAATACGGTATTCCCCGGCTACCGTTTTTCCGGCTACCGGCTACGGCGGTTTTTCCGTTATTCTGGCTACCGTTATTCAAAAAATATATATTTTCAGAAATCAAAGTCGATAGTTGACCAAAAAATCAAAGCGAAGCATGGTAAATACCTGATCTATGTCATGAACGTCAGCAAACGTTTTTTTTTTTAAGATTTGTGCGAGGTTTCATGCAACTTTTGCCAGATGATTACCTTAAAAATGAAAATATAAAAAAATAATAAATACCCTATTAAACGGCCTGGCTAGTAAACGTAAACTGCCATATAAACTAATAAAATAATTTACCGACTTGACGAAAAACGAAATACGTTCAATAAAATGACATTTTGGCAAAAAAAGGACAGAAGCAGAACAAAGCCCTGTGACGTAACATATGAGTATGACTAGAACAGTTGACCATTCTCTTTTTGCGGTTCTAAAAACCCATTAAAGGAATATTGAATATCGATGCTAAAAAAGCCAATGAAAACTCGTGGAAAATCGGATAGAAATTATGAAAACGCGTTTAGGCTGAAAATATTCGGCTTCCTGACCCCCAAGGCCTTAGACCGGCACGTGTTTTCAGCCCAGAAATAAGAGCATTATCGATCCTCACCGGTCTACACATTTCTCCTGGGCTGTATATATGCCGTATTTGCGCGGCATAGTTGCGTGATCAGTTAGTCAGTACCCTGTAAAGAAGTAACTAACATTCCTACAGGAGAGACCATTACCCGTGGGGGGGGGGGGGGGGGGGGGGGGGGTACTCCTCCGAATTTTTGAATTTGTGAGGGTGTGCCGCCCGGTTCTCCAAATCCTGACCCTATTTCAGACCAAAACATTCCATTTTCCACACCCGTTTTCAGACCTGGCCTCTAAAATCCATACCCGTTTTCAGACCGCTTAGGTTAGAACGCCAATAAAAGATTTGTTGAAATTCAGCTAGAATTGATACATTTCGGTTATTTCTCTCTTTCTCTCTTATTCATCTGGAGTTGAAACGACAAGTTAGTACGTTTATCCGCGCTCGTGGTTTCCTTGAAAACCATACCCGTTTTCAGACCAAAACGGCTCAAAAACCATACCCTTTGCGGCCGCACATAACTATGTAGCTTACATAGGGGAGTACCCCCCCCCCCCCCCCCCCCACCCCCCCCCAACCCGGGAACCATTAAAACGTCCATGCAGCATGCATGTTATGCTGCCAGTAGCTAGCTAATCTGTGATGTGTGTTTCCAATTAATGCTAGATCTTTGTTATGGTTTTCAAATTTCAATTTCTCGTAAATGTTTGCTTTAGACTGCATGGATCAGTGAGACATGGCTTCACAGAGATGCTGCGTTCAATAAGATATTTGTACATTTACTTCTTTACGTATTAAATTGACGGTTCCTCGATCGGTTTGTAGTACTACTAAAGATGAATAACAGATAAACAGTATAAATGTTTCTTAGTTTCTGACTTGTGCGGTTATGAAGTAAATTAACAGCGTTGTACCTACCGTGTGTGTTAGAAGCAAAAATTGACGACTTCGTTAATGCCTCTCTGTTACTTTACAAAGTGTTTTCAGATTGTTTAGCTGACAGGAGCTAAATTTATCATGCACTCTTTCGTGCAAGAATGTGTGGCACGAATCGAATATTTTGATATTATTACTAAAGCTGATAATAGTGACACTAAAACTAAAATCACGTTATAAGTAAGTATATAAGTAAGTTATTATTGCACAACTGCTGACTCTTGCATTACAGTATCGTCAGTATCTGTTATGATTTCCGCTCATTCCATCCATGTGTATTGAATTAATTGAATTACACATAATTGAACAGCAACATGGAGAAATAATACTGTCTATTTAAAAGGTTGCACTACATGACATTACGAATCAGTTTACAGTTTTAGAAGACACTGTAGGAATGAGGGTAAGGGATGGGGCGTTAACATTGCATTGTCCAGAAAAGGGAAGAGGAAAAATAAACAAACATAATCAATCCCAAAACTTCTGCGTTCTGCAGATATGAGTAATGGGATAAAAAAAGACAGAATATTTTCAGTGCCGCTTTGTATTTAATATCAATATGTACTATACAAACTGACTAATTTCTTAACTTGAAATATGTTCAAATTCTTGTCATCAGCGCTGGCAGCTGGAGGTCTGGAGAAAATATGCCGAAACATCATTCAGTAAATAAATAGAAGTTGTTTACGGAAGTAAAATTTCGAATAATTATCAAATCTGCCTGACAGTGTTTCTGCAAATGCCTCAAATCTCTCTTCGAAGGTCATCGCAAAAGCCCACGTTGAAACTATCAAAATTGTAACAAACAAACTTTTAATATTTGGTATTGACTACTTTGTATTGTCTGTAATGGGGATTAAGACACAAACGGAAACCTTAAATATTTCCAATTTTGCCCGTAAAGCCTCTGAGTCACTGCCAATTCCCACGACATAGCTAACACATCGGTGGGTCTAAGGTCATCATCAAAAGGATCTTTAAGTACCTGAGCTTCTTTAACCCTTTCAGTCTCCGGCAGAGTCTGACTGAATTTTGGAGACATGTTAAAGGGTAAGTATCACGGGAATTTTGATGTCTTTTGGTCAAAGCCATTTTACAATACCTTTACTTATTTACAAAATAATACTAAAACACCAAGAGAGTGAAATCAACCAATTCTTGAAAGAGAGACAGATTATGGTCTGTTCTAGCCCATTTGAAGACGAAAATGTGGTAACTTGAAAAATATTAGGCTAATTTTTTTCAAGTTGTATTTCATTGAGACCAAGTCCGTCTAGTTTTGATATATTTTGGGATAATTTATCACACCACTGGAGCTTTATTTTTCGGTTTGTGATCATACAATAACATTTTTTGATTTTTAAAATGACACCAAATCCCCGTGATACTTCCCCTTTAAGTGTAGTAATTCTAACTTTAATTTGAGTCTGTTGACGATTCAAATGAAACCTCTTCGGCATTACTTTTGCATGGTACCATTTGTTTTGCAGTATTTTACAAAATGAAATTTGGGATTCTTAAATTTTGGTTTTTGAAGCTCTCAGGAGTCTTAAAGAGTTACGTACCTTAATTACCTGAGCTACTTAAATATTTTTTACCTTTGGAAGACCGCGCGGCGAAAGGGTATACTGATAATATTGTCTGAAAGGGTATACGAACGCATCAGTTTTCTTGCATAAGCATAAACACACGAAAAAACGAATGTTCCGTTCTCCTTATACAATCCATGTCACTGGCCGGCCCAACATGAAAAAACATGCACCGTGAGCGAGAGCCAGCCAAAAAAGGCCTTCGCACCTCCCCGTCAATGGTATATCTTTGTACTCCACCCACCTCCCTCTCGGGGCTACGAAATGAATAAAATTCCATTATCAGCTATCTTCACCTTTATCCCCTTGATATAAAATAGGAATACAGAAGACAATCCAGCAGATTTTAAAATGGATATTTAATGAACATTTTCATTTCTAATATACAACGTGTTCAGTATTCATTTCAGCCGGCAATGACACGGTGTTCTTTTATAACTGTTGGATGCGAATTACTTTTGCCTGCCTTTCAGAATTGAAACAACTGATTATTTCACAACACGTAACGTTTCAACACCTTTAAAAATATTGTTACCATACAAAAAGCGTATGAGCAGTACTTACGAAAATGCTACGCCTGATGATTTTCGACCCGAAAGAAAATGATTCAGAAATAACTATTTCGAAGCTAAAGTATCTGTACTTAGAGTGCCACAGTTTGAGTTGTAGATATTCCAAAACAATAAAGATAAAAATTGATATCATGAAACCATACTAAATTCAGTGTCGAAAGTAATTTAATGATTGCTTTGATTTTGCATTGCTACACTTTGTGACTGGCTAAAAAACTTGCGCCATTTTCTCTACCAACCAGGGCCCGGTTGTTCGAAAGCCGGTTAACGCCAACCTAGGATTAAAACTTAACCGAGGATTTAATTTCTCTTGTTAGAAGTGTTTTCAAAAGCTTATTGTAAGTTACATGCGAAGACAAGTCAGAGACGAAACTAAAGGGCAAAAATCCTTTGGAAAAATCTCCATTGATTAATTATTCAACTGGCATTAAAATTGATGTTAACCCTGGGTTAGCTTAATCGCGCTTTGATCAACCCGGCCCAGACTAATATTAGGTAAAACCAAAGCGAACGTTTTCCCGCGCTAACTCGGGCTTGCGTCTGTTATGATTGGCCATAGTAAGTACATATGTTTAGTTTTAAAACACTCAATCGGAAAGCCGATCAAAAAGTAACTAACAACCAATTCACAACTAACTACAACGCTAGAAAAAAAATACGGCAATATAAAAAATCAATAATTACTGCTTTTATTACTTATTAGTTTACACAGTTCTATATTACGCTCATTTTGTTAGTAGTAAAAAGAAAAGTTTAAATGCTCAATTTAACGGCGTATCAGAAACATATGTATTTACAATGAACAGTGCTCTTGCATCAGGATAGCGAGTGGCGTTCATAGGCACAAGGAAGGATTCCCCGTTGCTACCACATCCCAGATAAAGAGTGTCATAATGCATGTTTTTGAAAAGAGTGAAGCTCCAATAATAGTCAGGAATAAATTTCATGGTGTTATTCAGACGGCTGGGAATCGGATTCTTTATTTCCTTCAAAATAGAACAAGAAGATAGATTAACTTTAAACATAACTGCGAGCCTTAATAAACAAGTTTCAAATAACAGGTGCTCATTATGAAGGGGCAGCGAGTCTCCTATTTTTGTTATTACTTAGTGAGCGTACTACTAATGGTCTAGTTCTGAGTCAATTAAGGAGCTTTAGATTTAAGTATTAGTACGAAATTGAGTACGACTACGACCTTCGAATTTCAAACCATGCACGCCTACAGAAATCTCACTCCTCCCAGATGCTGACTAGAAGATAGAAAGACTACAGGAACAGGATTGGCGAAACAAGTGATTATCTAAAGCATGTGAACTAGACGAAAAGTCGTACTCGTGATCAATCTCATACTCGTACTCCTCTCTAACTGTCCCTAAAAAATACTACACTACGGCACTGAAACTATCAATAGTTGATTTTGGCTGTGGATACCAAGGATAGTTCAATAAATTGGCAAATGTTTCCTTAAAATGTCCTGAAAATTCACTAAAAATAATAACGATTTGTTCTCCCCTCAAGGAATCACTTCGGTGATTTTTATTTTCTCTAGGTGAACTATAAGAGCATTTTTTATATGAACAAACGTACTTATAGTAAAAAAAAATATCAGCAAAATCCCTATAACTTTTTCCATTCAACATAATAAACGCTAATTCTCCGGAAAAGCATTAATTAAAAATGTCTGCACTTTGGTGCCTTGATAAGTCTTTCAAAGAGCCTCATTTTAGTGCGCTTACGTAACTTTGCAAACCTCGCACAAAACTATTAACGTTCAGATGAACTGCGCGTCTTAAACTGTTGTGTGAAGCAAAAAAAATCGGATAACAAAATTGCTATGCAGTTAAATGATCCGCGTGATGATTGACAACAATAATCTTATGATAATTACAGACTGTGACTGGCAGATGCTTTTAATTTTAAATAAAAGTCTCTAACCGCCTTGACTAGCCCTGGCTAAATGCGGTTAGAGCAAATTATTGTGATTTCTTTTGGGGCTTAATATTTATTATTAAAAATAATATATCTAGTTTCCTTTTTTATTTTTCGTTGTTGTTGGCAATAAAACGTAATAAAAAGGAGAACTCACAGTGGCTTCAAGCTGATATTTGCTCTTGGCGTTTAACACGTACTTCCTTGCGTCCTTGCCGGCGTTTTCTTTAAAGATGAAGGCAAACTCATGTCCTCCCGTATTCTTGGAAGTCACAACAGCTAAGTAGGTTGAGTAGATTTCATTGTTAGGAAAAAAAATTACAAAAATACCCACAAAAGCGAAGGAAGCTATTTTTACGTCAGATTTCTGAAAGTCTGAACTGAGAATCTTCTGAAGAAGGCAAACCCAGACAGGTTTTGTGGTCGAGATAGTAAGCAGGGGCGGATCCAGGATTTTTCTTAGGAGGGGGTGCACCTCTAAGGAATGACGTAACTGAAGGGTGACGTAAACAAATTTTAAAAGCGAACAACGCAGACTAGGTCATCTCAGGGGGGGGGGGGGGGGGGGTGCGCACCCCCTGCACCCTCCCCCTAGATCCGCCCCTGGTAAGCTTGCGCTATTTACCTCACTGCACCAAGAACGACGCACCTATAACTAATCTGTCAGTACTGAGTGATTCTGCACGGACATGACTGTATAAATAGCTTTCCCATTCAGTTTGTAACTTTGTCTAGCTATTAATTAATATGGATATATATAGCGACGAATTTCTCCTATAAATATTACTCCAACACAAGTTTCAAATCGATAGAACTAAACATAATATATATATATGATAGGCTGAGGCTAACAGCGTAGCTCTCTGAACAGAAAGCCGATGATAAACTTAACTGAGGTGAAAGGTCGGAGCACAAAAATTAAGATTGACGATCGGGCTATTTTTCAATTTTAGCAATTCTCAAAAACAGAATTACGCGACCGTCTGCACAGTACATTTAGACCGTACAAAAGTTCACAAAAACAACTTTTACTCCGTCTAGAATAACTAGTACGACTAATTTCCAAATAAAATACACCTGTTGCTTATCAAGAATTGCCCGAGATATATTTGCATAATTCCACGCGAGTGAAGTTAGTCAGAACTATAAAATCCAAGTCTTATTTTGTTTACATATTTTCGCTTTTCAACCCATGTAATGAATGAACAAACACATAAAAATGGACAACACAATCTTCTTTCGAAAAATTTTATTCAAATCTCCATAAGTTTATGTTTAAAAGCAAAACGCGGGTAATAAGTTCGTGTTCCAGTACACCAAATTGAAAATCAATAACAATGTTGTCCCCTAAACCACCACCAATCCTAACCACCCGTCATGGAACATCACTACACATCATCGCACGTTGCTAGACCTAATCAACTTCCCTAGAAATCATCTAATGGAACTAGACATCATCCAACATCACTAGGCATCATACAGGATACTGGAACACGAACTTATTCCCAAAACGCGAACCATTTATAGCGCATCGAGGCCGAGCTGTCTTCGATGAAAGAAATCGTGAAACGACTGAATTTGAGCACGTTTTATAAACAGTTCTCCAAAACTAACACGACCACAAAGAAAAAGTCAATTACAGATTGATATCAACATAAATTCCCATCGAAATATGAAATTTCTTTTACCTTTAAGTTGCTCGACTGCTGGAAATTCTTTACATCTCCGCTTCTTCAGTTCTGAAATCCGAAGTGAGAAACATCTTCCCGCATTGCTCTCGCATTGATAAAAACGTTCGAAGTTCCTCAAAGCAAGATTTTATTCCTAAAAGCTATTTTTTTCCCACAATAGCGGCTTCTGACTATCCCTTAATTGGTATCCCTGTTTTGAGTAGTAAACCGCGAAAAAATGCAGGGAAATAACGACTGTATTTGAACTGGTTTTCTCCGCTAAACACAGCAAAACATCAAAAGTGTTTACCGAGCTGACGTGACATTCGGCCGTGCAGACGCGCGAAAAACAAAGCCTCGCTTTGGTTTCAAAATTACTAAGATCCCGGATGTTGTGTGACGTCATAAGCGCACATTTTGGTTTCAAAATTGCTAAGATCCCGGATGTTGTGTGGCGTCATACGCGCACATTTTGGGACGTCATACGCGCCCGCGAGCTAGCCCTGCCCAACGCGTACGGCGGGCGGGCGGGCGGGCGGGCGGGCGGGCGGGCGCACGGACCGACGCGCTCGCGAAACATTCCGCTAGCCATGACCATGAAAAATGAAGGGCATAGGTTCTATGAGTATGGAGCTACGCGAGCGGACCTTCGGCCTGCGAGAGCTCCGCTATAAAAATATCATGCAAAACATGGTACAAATAGAGCCGGAAAACCATAAAAAAAAGGGTGGCGAAAAATGAAAAATTGATTTCCGTCTAACGAACAGGTAAAATAGTTATTTTTCTTTCTACTGGTCTTCTGTAAAATTTCAAGTTGTATAAGAGGATAAATCACCCCTGTTATTATCAATATAAAATTAAGCCTTAACGAGCCAAGTCGCCCACGTGAAACCGGACTGAGAGTATTACTACTCCTCCCTGGATGGGATGCATATAACATATATTTTATTGGCATTCCCATATAACATTAATGGTAATTGCAATAACAATGATAAATACAATAATTACTAATTACGGATTAACAAATCATCACGCCTCAAGGACGCTTTATATATAAAAAGGCTACCCCCATTTACACACTTGGGTGAAGACAGATTGTGGGGAAAAGTTCCTTGCCTAATTTAAGAAACAACACCGACGAAGGCAAAGGCAAGGGATCAAACCACCAATATACAGGTTAATAGTCCGGCGCCTTGACCTGCTTCATCTCCGCCGGTGCTTTTCACATCCCCCGTTGTTATTTTACTTACTATCATAGTCCTTATCTGCAAAGGCGCCCCCACATTTCACCACATTGTTATTACCACGCTGCAGAAGAGAGCCTCCATATACTGGACTCCAAAGTCGATAAGGGACGTTTGAATTGATTGGATGAAACGCAATAGCAGACTGATCTTTCGACGATTTAAAAACGCACAAAGCCTGTGATGGATTAAAAGGGTTTAAAAAGTCAGCTGTTGTTTTAAAACAAAAGTCAGGTTATTTATCACCGAGGGCCAAGATGTTCCACTTTTGTAAGTGTAATACCGTGTTAGAATTTATGTTCATTCGGACGTTCGTTCGTAATAATTTCTTTTATGGAGTCATTTATTCACTCATGAATTCATTTCTTGCCAATCACAGCAACTGCCGAATTACGTCTCGACTCTGATAAACCAATCAAAACTCAAAGCATGTAGGCAAGTGGTCATCATAAGCGTGGCAAAACGCGGGGAACTCGACAAGTTGATATTGAATTTGATATTGATCCCAATGCGAGTTATTGAACAGCCAGTTAGCTCAGCAAACTTTACCACGGAAGAGTGGTCAATTGACAAATAAGAATTTTTTGAGCCTTGCCTTATTATAGGAAATAAACGCTCGTGTTATGAAATAACGCGACTTAAATTAATGCGAATTGGAACGGGAAATGCATTTCGAATAAAGGAAAATTAACGCTAAAGAAGAGTTTATAGTTTCAAAGTGAAGGAAATAAACGCGATTACCATAACTGGAAATATTGTAAACGATATATTTTTAGGTTTTCAGCGTGCAGGAAAAAGTCAAATATGCCTGGGCAGGATCCAAATTTTTGGGTTATAATAATGCAAATTAAGGTTGCCGTGGTAATCAACGAAAAAATTAACGCTCACAAAAATTAACCCGACTTAAATTAACGTGAATTTACCTTTTCGTCCTGTGTTGTGGGCAGCTTCGCTTTGACCTTTATGTCTTCCTCAAGCTTTAAGTCGATTGGAAGGTTCACGTCATCGCCAAATGTCGCATCGTGTTCTTGAATTAGCACACAAGCTGGAGCTACTGTATCTAGCAGCAAGTCAGAAAAATCTCTCAAGATTCCATAACGTAATCCCTGCACGGTTTCTCCTTTTGGAAAACGTACGACACGCTTGATATCTTTCAGAGTGACGTGGGCCTTCAGCATTTCGGGCTCTTTTGACCTGTTGATTAAATAATGATAACTCGTTTAAACTGTCGTTACATTTTGATCTAAAGCTCTTTTTTTGAATAGTGTTTTTATTCACGTGACCGGCGGCCATATTGGAGTGCTAAAACAATAGGAAACGTTTAAATAAGAATAGACCTAAAGTCCCGCGATTCATTTAGGACACCAATATAGCCGCCGTGACGTGACGCTCTATTGGCCAGAGCGCGATTTCAAGAAATCGCGCACGACTCCGGGCAAGCGTGAAATGGAGCGGGGGCTTCCTCTTTCCTACGCTCTTGTAGTTCGCGGGCGCTTCCTCGAAATTGCGTCCTATATATTCACTCCCGTAGATCCACCGTCTGCTCGTCGTTACGTAGCTGGAGGAATGTGTGATAATTAAGTCAATTGGTAAATGCTCGATCATGAAAGTTAGTAAACTGTATTCAGAGTGTGGCCAGCATTGAACAAAAAAAAAGGATCCCAGATTCTTTTAGTTGTGGCAGCATTCCCGGAATCTCGACAACAGTTAAAACAGCTTTTTGTGTGCTATTTTCCCGCTTCCCCAATTTCTAAAAGGACACGGAAGGATAACTGATTCAATTCAAGCCGTGAGTCGAGTCAACAGAATAAACAGTAACAGAGTTTCTTGCGTTTGTTTGTGAGGAAATAAAAGGGAAAAATTATATTAAACGAATTAAACCAATAAAGGTCTCTACGTACCAGTTTACCAGCAAGAAAAATAGCGTTATCAGAGACAGAAACAGCACAATCCTTGGTCGGATTAAAATTTGCGTCGCGGGAATAGTCCGTACCAATGAACACCACATCTCATTGACAAGTCAGTCGTCAATAATTGGTATCTTTTCTTGTTGCAGTTAAGCAAACGTTTCGAGGCAAAAAGGAAATGATTCAAAATGCTGAGAGACAACCTGTTTATGTTTAGTTTTCCTGGACGTGACATAACGCAGCATTATTCATGTCTATTGATACAAACAGTTGTGTTTGCACCTGTCTCAGTGAACTTATCTCTGCAATTATCTCAGTCTGTCAGTGAATTTGAAATAATCTAAACACGCCAATTTAACTCTTCCCTGCTAGCAGAATCTCCCTCCTCTAGCAGGAAAATTTAAGTCAGGTTAAGACACCGTCTTATTTTGA